>JANRGW010037191.1:0-20822 GCA_024733675.1 Psilopsiagon aymara
GGGGGGGGGGGGGGGGGTTGCTAAGTATACAATAGATTTTAGATACTTAATTCCATAGATTTTAGTGTGAAATAGGTACCTATATAGCTTCTTACAGTCCAGCACCCACCTGGGTCAATGGGAAGCTCCCCATGCTGGGTGAGGCCCATTGTATCTCCCCACCTCCTTTAGACCATTTGTAAATTTGGAGCAGAAATACTTATCTAAGTCCATAATGAGATTTCAAACTATTGGACTGGAAAGTGCTACAGAAGTGTGAAGCCCTAATGAAGAGGAGAGCAATTATCCCAAATGCATGAATTTGCAGTGTAAGACTTTTAAAGAAGTCATTATGATTTTGTAGTATAAATGTACCTATTCAAAAGAATGGCTTTACAAATCATTTATTATAGTAATAACAGCTATTTTGAGCTGAGATACCAGGGTGCAATCCAAAGCCCATTAAAGTCAGTGGAAAGATTCCTACAGATGCTAGTAAATTTTATGTGTGTCTTTAAGCACATGCTTAATATTAAAGTCAAAGAGACTTAAGTGTCTACAAGAAGTTAAGTACTGAAACAGGCCTTAGTCCTTTGTCTTATCCTAGGCAAAAATGCTTCCTGAATGAGACTTCATAAGGCAATGTAATTCAGCAACCTTGCAAACTCTTCCATCTTCTTCACTTCATTTTCTGAGTGTGTTGTTCTGGTGCACAAGGTAAATACTTGCACTGCTGGGAGTGCTAACATGGAGTTAGCATTGTACCTTGTAACATTCTGGCCCAGCAAATATGTGCGGCATATTAAATATTAAATGAGTTATTAAAAATATTCACGTGACAAGTAAATTTAACACACAAATCATTGTAGCTGGTCTATGTGGCTGAAAAGTGGTTGACATTGAAAAATGAAAACTAATCTGGAAAATAAGTGGAAACTTAAAAAAAAAAAAACAACAAACCAAAACACAACTATATATGAGCTCTTGACATTTCCTAATGATTTATGTAACATACTGCATGAGAATACAATTTCATTTGATTTCAGATGCAATGCTGGCTGTTGCCAAACTCCAGCAAACAGTAAGCATTTCAGGTTGAGAGTGGCTTAAATGGGTTTTTTTGCTGCAAAAATTGATAAGGTTGACAACAAACTTCTCACTCAGTCCAATCAATAATTGTTATTACTTAGAAGGATGAGATTGGCTATGAAATGTTTTGCATTGGAAAAGTCTTTTTACATAAATCCAGTGCAGTATCTCTGTTTCAAGAAAGTATCTAATTGTCCTAAATGTTTTCAAAGTACAGACACTAATTATGCATGGTTTGATACATTTTAATGGTCTGTGAGTTCTACAAAATAATGGTTAGGGAGCTTAGCGAATGAACTTGTGTTTGGTTTCTGGTTTGGAATCCATCGCTAAACAATGCTCCTTACACATTAGTAATAAAATTATTCTAAATGATGCTACTTGAACAGTTGCTCTAGCTACGTATTAAGATTTGCTCTGTTTTTCATGTGTTTTCCATCAAGGAAGTCTGTGGTTACCTTCCTGATTCTGCTGGACTGGAAAAACATAGCTAATATGGTGTGATCTGGAGAAAGCTTTGATGCAGGGGCTTTACAAATAAACCTCCAGATGCCATATGGTTTACATTCATCTCTCAATTTATTTCCTATAAATGTCTATTGAATATTCCATTGAACCAACACATGTGAAACTAGAGCTGGAAAAGAGAGCGAGGTATAGAATGCTTTGTGGCAGCATGTGATTATCATATTTCTTTTCCAATATTGCTACCAGCCTTAAACGCACAGTAAATTAGTCAAATGCCAAAGTTCTCAGAGTTAGGGTGGAAAATAAAGAAACAATATTTTAAAACTTACAAAAACAAACATTTCTCTCTCACATGTTGTAATGTATCTCTCACACTAGAACTAGTTCTTCTCTGCAGTAAAATTAACTTGTGTGTTTGGCTTCTGTCATTAGAAAATTAAAGTCCAGGGGAACTCAGTTATGGGAAGGAAAATGCTGTTAAAATTTTGCAAAGGAAAAACAAACGTATGAATGAGAAACTTAGATGTATATTTAGGCTTCATTAACTAATACCTTGTATCAGAGCTCCTTGCCCTTCTTAGTTTTATTTCTTTCTGCAGTTACACAGTGTAATTTAAACACATTTGATGAGCACATCACAGTCAATGTGCCTTTCTTAAGGCTGTATTTACTCAAGAACTCCACTTCTCCACATGCTTCCCATGGTGGAGGTGACATCTCTGAAAGAAACTCTCCATGTATTATCTGGAGCTTCTCTTGTCTCTGGGAGGCTCCATGCCAGTGTCCTCCAGCCCCTGCTTCAGGTGCTTGGCGGTTAGAACTTATATCTGCAAACTAAAAGAGAAAGACCCCACTGGGGTACAAATGAGGGAAAAAAAGCTGCTGTTGAGACGGGCTAATTTATTTTACAGAGCTAAACTTTTCCACAATCCTGTTTTAACGAACTTACCAGCTTGGACTTTCAGTTTATGTTGATCAAAGCAACATATTTTTGTGCTGCATATAGAGGAGCTTCCTTCTCCATCCAAGACAAGTTGGATTGCATTTATCCATGCTTCTGTCCAAGACTGAATGTAAGTTTCTCACCTACACAGACTGTCTACATAAGAACTAAAACCCACTTAACACCTGCTTGTGCCTTACCAAGCTTATTAGCTCAAATACCATAGGCAGGAAATCTTTTGCCCTTAAGTTATTGAAACTTTGAATTTATCTGGAGGAGTCGAAACCATATACTGTCTGTGCTGGGTCTCTATAAGTAATTTTATTTTACCCAAGGAACTTTGTCTAAGCGAGTCTTTGTATCACGGACCCTACATATTAGAAAATTACTATTATTCATCTATCTTTGTGATACCAGATCGAAAAGCAGCAGAAAGTCTTATTCCTTGTATCTGGAAAACGGGCTTCTCTATAATGTAAGTTCCATAAATAGCAAAAACAGTCAGGAAAGCAAACCAAATCCACACATGAAAAATAAGGTAACTAAATTTTTTACTCCATGCATCATCCTCTTATGTTCCGTTGAGACTAGAGCTAGGAAATCCTATATTTAACATACTGAACTTTGATGTCTTCTACAGGGATATTACTCAGATATTTGGTTGAAAAGATGAACGGAAAAAAATCTCTTTGTTTATCCTCAGCCATAAGATACTAGAGACAATTTGCATGTATTTTCCTTGTTGGGCTTTTATATTATTATTATTATTATTACAAAACAGAAATTGCCAGGTGCTGCTGGGTAGAAATCTTAAGAGTTTCCTTTGAGAAATAAGATATTGGATTATTAAAATTAAAAGGCCAGAAAAATAGACTCCTACATAGTCACAATGGCCACGCACAGGTTCTGACAAGAGTATTGTATTGCTAAGAAATTTGTCAAAATGAACTTGCATTTAAGTGCAAAACAAACTGCTGGCAAGCAAATAGCAAATTACATTATATACCAGTGTGAAAATGTCAGTGCTTTCCTATTCAACTCCAAGTGTAATAAAAAAGGACTTTTTACTGTTCCCATGTACAGTAAATGTAATAATTTTCATTTTTGTGAAGTGTTATCATTTCTACTAAATTTCCTCTCAGTGACTCACCGTAGTTTCTTTTCTTAGCAGCTGGCTACTACACTATCCTCTTGGATGCAAGAATTAAAAAGAAAGAAAGCCTTCAGTATAGGACATTATGAAGATTTTTCAGCATAGTAAGAATGAAAATTTTTACACGTTCTGATATGTCCCATCACTTTTTAGAGGAATGAAGCAGGGCTGTGAAAGGGTGAGTGCTCTTCATCCTACCTGCCAGCTCCCTTATTCCTGCCCCTCATGATCTCATCCTGGACAGCCTTTCCTTTTAATTTGTCCTATAGTCATTAAGGCACTGAGTAGCTCCCAAATACACAGGCAGCGCAATGTGCTCTATTTAAAAATTACTCCCTCATCAAGTACCAAAGGAATCCTGGAACAAGCACATGAAAAAAAACCACACAAGTGCGCAAATCCAAGTCTTTTCTCCCTTTGGCTTCCCATTTCCCCTCTGCATGATCCCATGTGGGCCCTTGACTGATGCCTTTGTTTCAACCCCAAAAGCTCTTTTGCTTACCTGTTCCCTACCTCTCCAGGTTCAGATGTCTGGGTACCAAAGCTATTTAAAAAATACCACTCCTGTTTGTTCTCACTCCTTTTTTTTACCCAAAGCAAAATCCTGCGGCAGCTCCCACGCTTTGAGTGGCTGGGAATGGGAAACCATTCCAAAAGGCTGGGTGGAGCTGCAACCCTTGTGCTGGTGTCCCAGAGTGGATGTGTCTCCTATATGCAGCCAAGGAGGGGATCTAATCAGTGGTACTACAATTTTGCTTTCCTTATCTTCATCCGAAAAGCAATGGCTTACATTGACAGGGGGGCAATGCCCAGTTGTGGTGTGTTGCATGAAATCTACTTCAGGCCTGATGGCATAACCAAGGTGATTGGGTTATAGAATTATAAATGAAGCTTACATTTTGCACAAAAGGCCTGTGTTTGTGCCTAAAGCAGCACTTGTGCAGTACTGGAAAATAGCACTGAAGTAGTGTGGAAATAGAACAGTCACATAGATAATGTTGCTAAAAACAAGGATTTCTTATCAAACCATGATTAAAAAAGTTTGGCTTGTGCAGAGCTCCAGAGTCATGCTGGCTTTTAGTGTGGGTGATCTTTACCTCTTTCACCATCAGCACTGTTGCTCCTTTTGGCCAGGAGTTTCTCTCCATCATTATGAAATTTCCAGGGCAGAAGTGCTCTGGCATTTCCTGAGCTGCCGTTTGGTTACAACAACACTCAGTTGTTGCGTAAGTTTGTACCTCTTGTTTTGTACCTCCTAGGGTTCGATCTGATGTCTGCTGCTTAGAAATAATTATAAGGGTTATAAATGCTTTCTTACATTCTTCCATGATGGTCAGCCAATTGTTCATATTCAGCTGGTATATTAAAACCATTTTAGGTGTTTTTCCATACATGTCCTAGGTCTTCAGACACATTCTTCTATGATCACACAGGAACAATGGCTCTACTGCTGTCTTTGTCCAAGGTGGAGGCTGCTAAAGATCTCTTCCCAGAATGATCTTACTCAGCAGAAGCAGTATGGAACAAACTCTTCAGCCTGCTAGGAACTGTGCTCTCACCCAAATAGTTTCCTTAGAGAAAAGGAAAAACATGCCAGGGTCATTCCCCACACTACCCATTAGACACATGACTACAGGAATAGCCTGTTTCATAGCCTCAGCCTTTAGGTGTAGGAGAGTTGCACCCAGAGAAATCTCCTGTCTCTCAGAGCCATAGAGAAAGGTGACACCGTGCCCAAGGTAAATAAGTAGGGAGAGAAAGGAGCAGTCTATCTCCTGACACTAGGCAGAAGGGGAGGAAGAAGTGGAATTTTTATTTTGTTAAGCTTGCAAAACAGGATTTACACTTTCACCTGCCTCTTTTTCACTTAGTCTAACACTTTATTCTCTAAGATCCCAATTAGCATTTGCTTAATAGTAGGTGCACTGAAATTCAGAGGAGACTACATTAAGCCTCTCAAAGTTTGGCATAACCAGAAGTTGTCAGTTTTCACAGTGTTTGGCAGTCCAGTGTGCATCTTGTGCCAAGCCTTGCTGGTTTCCACAAGTCACATTTCTTCTCATCAGGCCCACAGAGCAAGTATGAGTTCTCAGACCATGGCAGGTAGAGACAAGTGAAAGGAAGAGGGACAATGATCATGGTCATGTCCATCAAAACACTTTGACCATTTTCAGCTTGCATACATTACATCTGAAGCTTTATCTTCTTACTTGCAGGAGACTATCTGCTGGCATTGTAGAAGGCTTTGGGGATTACAGAGGACTTTTTTTACTCTTGTGAAGCTTCTGAAGGAATTAATTGAATGTCTGTGGAACACAGGAAGAGAACAAAGATGAACATTAATCTAAAGCTTAAACTTTAGCACCACTGCTGTATTGCGAAGAGCATCTGTTTCCTTGAAAACATAACCTAAACCTGTGAGATACTTAGCAGAACATGGACTGGAGTAGAAGTCTACCTCATACCAGTGGGAGATACAACAATCATAGCCTGATTTTGTGCTTACCCTGCTGTTCAAATCTCCCTTGCTTTCACTGACCCTAAGCTTTAGCAAATAGTTAGTTAGTCCATGAAAATTTGATCCCTGCGGGAAACAAGAGGAAGCCTGTACACTTCGAAGCATTACTTATGCTGAAAGGTGGGATGTGCTATGAGAGAGCTGTAGATTCACCTATATGGGGTGATTCACATCCAGGATGTAGTTCTGAATAACTAAATACCAGGAAATGCATCAGAACTTTCACCATATCTTGTACCCTTTTGGGGGTAGTAGGAGAGGGAGTGGAAGGAATTAATGTTTGTCTTCTTTTCCTATCTTGAAAGGAAGAGCTTGAACATTTCAATTCAGGGCTGTGGTTCTTTACTAGACCTCACTTTGCAGTGCAAATTAAGTTCCTTGACTTCCCAAAAGTGGAGGGATCTAGACAACAATTCCTATTAACTGGTTAATTACTGGCATCTCTTGAGATCCATCCTGGTGGATATATGAGGGACTAGAGACCTAATTTCAGTGTAGTAGACCGCCATATGGCAGAGCAGTTATGGCTGTGCAACAGTAGGCACCTAAAATTTCCTTTGGAGGGAGCTTTGGGTCTCTGCGCCAAAAGAGATTCTATTAAGAAAGCTGACAATGCAAAGCTCTTCAGAGGTACAACATAGCCTTTTCCTCTTGCAGCTGGGCACTTACTTTCAATGGCCAGAATAGAGAAGGAGAGCCAAAGTTTCACTTGGTGTTCACATCAGGCCAAACTGATCCACTGTGATGAGCTTACCAGATAGCCATCACTCACAGGGGATTTGTAGAAGTGCTAGGTTTTCTTTGCTTGCATTTTCTTTTCAGTACTAATTGAAGGGAAAGGGAAGGGAAGGGATAATACTTGGTCAGCAGAAATAGGAATTGTCTTCCTGAACACATGGCCAGACAGATCTGATGAGGAGGGCACAATATATTTATATGGACCTTTCTCAAAGTGGAACCACACTTTAAATATTGATTTTCACTGGCATGCAAAATGCTGATATCCACAGTCAGTTGTGTCACTGGTTTCTTATTTTATTTTTTAAATAGATTTTCTACATGACAGAGTAGATCCTAGCTCTCAGCCAAAAGAACCATCTCAGTAACATACAAAGAACTGTTGGTTTGACTGAAATCCAGCTGGAGCATAAATTTCAAATCCAGTTAATTGTAAGCAATATCATTAAGGCATTTGACGAGCTGTGTCTTACTTAAAATTTCCTAGTCTGTAATGCATATACATTGTATACAATAGTGCATATTTATATATACAAGCTGGAGATATATATATATATACTTACAAATCAGGTGCAAAACTATATACAAAATTTTTTAACTTGAATGAAAAGTATTGTGAGGTTTAGGAGCATGTACCAGACTGCCTGCTAACATGATGAACTCATGTTACAGCAGTTGTATACTTCAAGCATCCTGTACATTTCAAGTATTCATCTAATATTTTATAATAACTAACATAAAATGTGCTGTTATAGGATTGGGTTCAAGTCACGTGCTAATGCAGATTATTCAGGGCTACCCTTCCATCCACTTTGGCCCATGAACTGCTGGTAGTTGCCTCATGCAGTTTTGAATCCAACAGTATCAAAGACAGGACCTGCAGTCACAAAAAATTAACTGTTGTTTCTTTTACTGAACTAAACCCAAACCCTTGTTCTCCCAGGAGGCAGGCACTGCCCTTAGTTAAAACACAAGAAAACAAATGCCCACACCCCAAAACACAAGGAGAATATCTAGAACTCAGAAAACCAAATAGCTATTATTCATTATCTACATTATCATTTAATGTGTAAGACATCAAGTGTTGTAGGAACCCGACAGTTAGATTTATGACTAGATTGAGAGAGAAGGGCTCATCTTTATTAGAAGCTGCAAATGGGTGATTTATAGGCATGCTGACAAGTACTACTCAGAGATGCTGGTGCGGTGGAGTGCACATGCCAGGCCCCATACCTGACCAGGTAGGCATGCCCGAAGTGCGGCTTATGATTGAACTACATGATAATTTTCATATATTTTTGGGGCCAGCCAGCCCAGTTGCGTGTAACCATTGCTTTCAAATGGTCCTAATAGTGCATCTTCCTGTTATGGTGCCAGATTTGTGGGACATGAGTTACTGCTCACTAGATTTTTCCCTGGGTATAATCCAATATGTTTTAAACTATACTGATGTTTAGTTACCAGTGGACTGGTTTCGGCACTGACAGTGTGTAGGAACCTTTGTGTTGTATTGCAGCTCAGCATCACAGAAATCAACGATGAGGTTGAACGCAGGTTTGTCATCCTATCAAACCTGCTATTCACTGGCTAGCACAGATCCCTGGAGCCAGCAAGCTGCAGCAGCCCTGGCTCAGGCGCCATCTCCCACCCAGGATCCTGGGTGAGCTGAACAGGTTTTCCCCGTTTCTCTGCCCTGCTATACAAACTTGCTGGAGCAGTGCAGTCTCTGATTGCCACTGTCTGATCTGTGTGCGGCTGCTGATTTGGGCAGACGTCCTCAGGGCACATAAAGACCACTACACCAATTCTTGCCTCTGTTACAGTAAGGCACAGGGACCACATTGCTACACAGCTTGGTGAGGATGACCACTCACAACCACCCAAAACACTTCTAACCCATCAGATTTAGGATACCATTGTCGTCATTGCTGAGACTAGAAATGGTGGGATTGCCTTGCTGCACCTTTAATTTCCTGTTCATGAGTCTGGATTTCCAGTGCAATTTAGTTGCCTTTGTACTGAGATAAGCAATTTGTTTTATCTTTGCAAGAATGGCTGTCTTGGACTTCCCTCTTAGTCATCCCAAGGGCGATGACATATTCATATGACATCTGAAACAATGTATGCAAGATTACCTGAACACAATTTATAGGGGAAATGGATGAAAAATGCTTCCATTTAACTGATTAACATTTAATTAACATTCTTAATTAACATAGATTTTAACTTTTTTCAGCTGAAGTGTAACACTTAACATTGACCTTAACTTTTAAAATCAAACCTAGGTGCTATGAAAGCCTGGAGAAAACCATGATTGATATTATTCATTATGATCTAGCTGTATGTGATCTGTGCTGAAGTTATGGAGTAATGTGCATTGTACCATATAAAAGTCTAATGATAGTTAATGTTAGTTAATTAAGATGAACATTGAATTGTATTACCCTGTCTCATATGGGTGTTAGCATCATATTAGAGTCTAACAAAATATTATTTTAGTTAAAACTGCATATACTAAGTCAAGATTCTCTCTGAGAGAAACAAATCCTGAATTCGATTCAAGTGTCTATTTCAAAACCATATGATGCTCGGGAATGTCAACATAGCAAACTGGAAAACAGGCTAAAGTCTAGTAGAATAAATGAGTCTCCTTTGAGTAAAAGTAATGAGAGAACCTCATATTTGTTTAGGAATTTTAGGACCATGGAGCAGAGATCTTCAGTCTGCTATTGCAGGAAAATGCATTGCATTACATTATTTTCTTCATAAGCTTAGTGATCTCTGTTTTCAACTGATAAGGTTTTTCTTCTGCCTTTTCACACTCTCCCATCCTGAACATCTCCTAATGAACCACTAATCCAGAATGATGTTTCTACTGTGGTATACAAAAGACACAACCAGCCCTGCACTGGATCCCAGGACAGCCCTGTGTGTTTTCACTCATGACAGCATACAGTCCGCATGTTCCTGCCTTGCCCTTGAGTATGATAGGGATGAACTGAGCATTTTGCTTTTTACAATCTTGGGTGTATTTAGCTACAAGAAGTTTTAGCCCCTTGAAGAGGACTCAAATCACTGATTGGTGCATTGTGTGCTATTGAGGCTGATCAGAAAGTATCTCTGGTCTCTAACCATTCCTGTGCTGGAGACGTCCCTGTACATACAAATATGCAAGGGACACAGGTATAGACAGGATTTCTCTCCTTTTCTTGCATTCATGAATGTAATAGCATCAATTAGATGTTCATAGTCTCGGGTAAAAAAGCAGTATCTAAAGTGAGGTAGAAATATGCAGAAATGCAAGTGTATATATATCCTTTAAGCACATGAATATACATGTGATATTAAATGTGAGAAGTATTTAAAGAGACCGTATTGTACCTTTAATTAGCAGGTGGTACTTAGCATTGTAAAAGAGATGAGCCCTGTTAGGTGATCTGGAGACAAGCATAATGACTTTAGCACTCAGGTTGTGAAGGGTATTTCTATAAAGATAGAAGTAGTATAAAACAGTCAAACTTTTTATATAGTCATATTTCCTCTGCATAGTCGTATCAGCAGAGCCAAGTGGTCACAGGTTGGTTGGTGCAGCCGTGGAAGTAAAGTAAGTACCAGATTTCCCAAAGCAAAGTCATATTGTAAGAGCATGTGGAAAGGGAGGTTGAAAAGGAGGTAGAAGTGGGAGTGAGAGCAAAATTCAAGTTGACTGGAGTGAATGAGGAAGGTGAAGAACGGTCTTTATCAGATCAGATTGTATTTGAAAAGGAAGTTGAGGTCCATTGATGACAGGCCCTTTTCTTTCTAAGCCAAAGTCTCTATGTCTGAGCACATTTCTTCAGTACTTTTCACTTCCATGGCCATTTCTTTGATGCATATCATTGATTCCAGACAGTTTAGGAGTGTGTTGCATATTTTGCTGAAACATATATGGCCAAGGAATTGCAGTTCCAAGCATACTCATACATAGGATGAATGACTGCTTTCTGCTGCATGGTAGGTGGCAGGCAAAATTTGTTTTCAAAACTGTTTTCAAAACATTGGGAAAAACAGGGATTTCTATCTTGGCAGGAAGATGGCACCTCCAGCATCATGAAATCTTTCTGCCACACAATGCTATCTATGCTGTATCTGTCACTATGTGCTGAAGGCCACAGGAGCCTTTTACCTATCAATGTAATAGAGAATTTCAGAAAGAGAAATTGCATCAATTTTGAGTGTGTTTGTGTCAAGAGAAGCTTCACAATGAGAAAAGGCAACAGATTCTCGGATGTTCAAGCATTACAATGTCCATGTTGAGTTTCTGTCAGCTCTTACCTCCTCAAACTGTCCCTTGGTGTGATTTTTGAATGGCACTGCAAAGTACAGGACCCAGGTGCTGTGCTACTGAAGATAATATTCTGAGGGTAGCATCTGACCCCTCTGTGAGCTCCAAAGGCAATTGTGTTGGTAACTTTGCATTTGCCTGTGGGGCTCTCTTATAATTAGGCTATTCATGAGCTATGGGGGTTGCTTTCTACTTGTGAATGCCTTTTTTTCCCTTTGACTTATCTTTGATTCCTAGGAATTTATGCACTTTCATTCACTTCAGAATCCAGTAATGTACAAATCTCTTTTTAAGATCTGCAATATATGCATCCACCTCATGGGATGCCTCCCTGGGCCATATTTGTTTTTTGTGTGTAAATATGAGCAGTGGCCTCACTGCTGCTCACACATGAGAAAGGATCACACTGAGGTGACTCATTATGAATCAAAATTAAAACCACCAATTGGCATTAAAGGTCACATCTTTATTAGAATTATTCATCCAAATACAGTCAGCTACACATCAATCTATGGGGAGGAGAAATGGAGGTTCTCTGAGTCTGGCCTGATCCTGACCCAGCTTACACCAGCATTCTCTTAAATACAGTTTCTTCCAACTTATGGCAGAAATACAACTCATCTTCCATAGCCTCACTTCTCCCCCTCCTGCCAAGGGTAGCACAAAGGAAGGAAAGAAGACATGAAGACTCTTGGCCTTGAGGGAATGAGGTCTGTTTTCTTTTCCTTTCTTTTTTCACCCTGCTCTGTTTTATACCTGACTTTATTCCTTATGCTGTTGGATGAAGTTCCATCAATATACTTGCTGTGGATGGACAGCATTTCTGTGGCAGTCACTCCATACAGTAACAGGGTGATGCACTGAAGACAGAGAAGGAAGATAAAAAGATGTCAGTGATATTAGGCTGATGAGCTCAAGAGGTCATTCATGCCAACTGCTTAACATTAAGGCTTAATCTCCAGGGACTGCATGTAAACCATGGTAAATTAAATTGAAGATGGAAACATGCGTAAGAATTTGAAAAGCGGGCAAGTGAGCACCAACTTTAAAAAGTGAGGGAAAAGATCAAGTAGAAAGAAAATGGGGTGACCATTCACTGGGAATGTGAAGTAGAAAGCACTGATGAGCTTGTTATTCCACACTGAATGTGGGATATTTTATCGCCATATATAATGTGTGTTTAAATATGTAGCCAGTCTGTTAATGTCTCAAGTGCCTTATTCCCAGATATTTCTTGAACTGTTGTTCATTAGGAATATATTTTTCTAGATTAGTTCATGGTGATGCTTGTGTTAACTTGATGTGGATGCTTGCTTCAGACTAGATCAATACCTAGAGTAGGGCAGTTATCCTTATCTGCTCTCAGTGTCTTCACTAGTTAAAGTTACCAAAAGTTTACTAAAGTTTAGTTTAGATATAAGGAAGAAGTTCTTTAGTCTAAGGGTGGTGAGGCACTGGAGTGGGTTGTCCAAGGAAGTTGTGAATGTTCCATCTCTGGCAGTGTTCACTGTCAGGTTGGATGGAGTCTTGCATGGCATTGCTTAGTGCAAGGGGGATGGAACTAGATGATCTTATGATCCTTATGATTCTATAATACAATATCAGCACTCTTTTACCTGCTTCTAACGTGTCCACCGCTGGTTGCTCCCAGAGACAGTTTATGAGACTGCACAGACCCTTGTGTAAATTATTTATGTTGCAGAAACAGGTCTGTTGAAGTTTACATGGCCCCTTATTAGACCAACAGACATGGTTATATAGGTGGTTCCTCAGAGCTGAAACAGAAGCAGAAAGCCTACGTGTGCCCAAAAGTGGGTCCATTTTTTTTTTTTCCAAATATATTAGTTGATCTGATAAAAGACATTGCTTCTCTCAGCAAGCCTTTCCTTGAGAACATTTAGGGTAGCTCTTATATTCCTGTAACTGTGTGTTTCAACCACTTTAAAAACATTGTTCTAGATACTATCACACCATCTTTATTTGAAAATTCATTATTATTTTTTTAACATCTTTAAAATGTAAAGAAACAGAATTTAATAGACTTATCCAAGATAAAATAGGAGATTTGGAGAAGGAATCGGTCCTGATCCTTCTCCTTAGCCACAATGCTATGATATGGAAGGGATAAGTCAAATGTCTCTCCAGAAGGCAGTTTTCCTTTATGCCAAAGGAGTTGAATAGTATAATGTGTTCAGTCTTTACTCAGGGCCACATGATAAATTTGAAAGTTTGTCCTCAGCCTGATGATATTAAAGTAGCACAAAATTGCATGTACAGAATGGAGTGAAAGTTTTAGGTGTTCCTGATGTATAATTGCTCTTCATCTTTAGATGAGAATAATGATGTTAATTTTAGAGGTATAAAAAAAGAAGGAAACTTTCATTATCATACTTAATGGCCATAATTATTCAGCGATCTGCAGCCTTTCTAGATGCTCTGTCATTTCTGATGTTTGAAGACAAAACACACTATCTTCTGAAGAGACACAGATATACATGACAACACACAATGAGATGCAGGTAATATGTTGCAATCTCTTCACATCTATGTATTGGTGGAGGAAACAAAGGGAGGGAAAAGATTGTGGGTTTTTTTTCAGGAATAGTTTGGAATGAGTTTTCTAGTTCACAAAAAAAATATTTGCAAGCGTATCATTTGTTAACTGGATCTGTGCAGGCAGCTTATGAGCATGGCTTTCAAACTGTTATTCCTTATTGTCTGTCTGAATTCATCTTTCTAACCACAGGGCTCTTAAGTAATGCAATTCCCAAAGCTAAATGCACATACTGTGTGTCTGCAGATCCTCATAATGAGAGTTGGTACCACGTGCAATACCATGTAAACACCTTTCTTCCTCTGGTTTCTAGAAAAATAAAATAAAAGGAGAGAAAGTTCCTATTGGTACATTTCAAATGCAAGGAATGTGTCAAAAGTCTCCCGAGAAGTCGGGTTTCCTTTATGCCACAGCAATGAAGAAGCAAAATGTGTTTTCTTTCTTTCACTTTGTCAGAATGGAGTGCTAAAGTCTGGGGGTCAGGACCAGTGTCAAATAAACAACTTTACTGTTTTGAATTTTTTAAAGGTTGAAGCTCCAGATAAAACAACTGCCGTTTGCACACAATATGCCCTGTGATCACATGGCATGATTGATGATAAGTCAAAACAAATTTTGTTTATTCAGCTTTAAAGTGAATGTGGTGTTCAGATTTTTCTGTGGTTTTGAATGTTATTAGACAAACAAGGTGCCCATATGGGATGTAGTAAAGGTAGAGGCCTGTTTCACCAACAACATGTTTCCTTTCGGCACTGCTGAGTCATCTGCCAAGCCACCCCAGGCAGACAGCGTCTGGCGCAGTGGCCCCCTCCACACTGGGAGGCTTCAGCACTTCCAGAGTCTTAGCTGTGATTTTGATTGTCATGCTCTCCCGGAAAGGTGCCACGCTGGAGCAGGAGGTCGTTCAGCCTCGGGGCTGGGCTCCTGAGAGCTGATGGGTGCAGAAAACAGCAGGGAAAGGACAGAACTGCATGTCTTAACCCAGTTCTCTGATTGCAGTGAGCAACCACCCACTATGAACCACAGCACAGCCCAACAGCCATCAGACACATCAAGAACTGTGATTGGGAACTAATATTTACCATATAGCATCCCTCTTCTCCTCCCAGCATACACTCTGCCTAGGCATCATTTTGGAGCTTTCCTTTAATCTGAAGTGCTCATCTGGGAGGTGTTTTCACACAGGGCTGGGTTTTACCACCCTTCCTCATGCTGAGTAGTCCCTTCCTTTCAGTAGGATATAAAATGGATGGAAGCATGAAAGGTAGTTAATTCAGCCCATCATTGCCTCCTCTAGGGCGTAAGCCTGACCTCGTGGCAGTCAATAAGACACCTACATATGAGGAAATCTAAATGCAGACTCAGAGAAGAGTCAGGAGCATGTAGTCTTTGTGCATGTTGGAATTTATATTTGTCTTCGTTTGTGTGCAAGAAGCGCAGGGAGGAGGCCACAGCATTTTGGGTGGGAGGATTTTATGGTTTTACTGCTGAGCTAAAATAGCAGATTGAAAATATAAAAGGAAAAAACACTGAACTGCACAGTTATTTCTCTGTTGTCTAAGGCGGCTGTGATATGTTTTCTTTACAAAATCAAACTTTCTTATGATTATGCTTGAAAATAAAAGTGAGCAGAACTTGCGCTTTTCAAACAGGAAATCCGAGGGCTTGGGGGTTTTTTCTATGGCAATAGAGTTCAACTGAAAGCAACAATTGTTTAAAATTTTTCTTATAGGAAATATCATACCAATTCATTGGGAAAATACAAATGAGGTCATTTTTTCGACACAATCAGATCCCCTTGAGAAATCTCAGTAATTTCCGAACACCACTATCATTTATCCTTGGCCCTCCTTAAACACATTTTTCAAGAATTCTTAGCGTAGCCCCTTCCACTGAAACTCTTTGTGTTAGAATAAGACATTTGTTATAGATATTAGGGCATATAATTAGATTTTATTTTGAAATCTTGCATATGAAAACTTATATATCAGGATATCATAAATAGTGAGATACTGAAAGATTAATATTTTTAAATTAAATGTTTATTTGTAAAAAGAGGTAATGCTATTAGAGAAAAAAAAAGTTGATGGCTAATTTCACCCCACTTAGTGTATTGTAATTACATGATTACCTATAGAAACTTCAGAGTATGGGTTTTGAAAGATCAAAGTTAGTGAAAAGTCAGCATGTAATTAGTTTCTTGCTTTGGAGCATTAGGTAGAATTACTGCAAAGAGGCAAAACTATCATTTTATAGAGACCCTTAGGAGATTTATAATGACGGTAGACAAATATATGCATACAATATCAGTTGGTGTGCTAAAATTTAATTTTAGTGAGGAAATGTGGTTGAAGGTGATCACAATACATGGGGATGTTCTTATTTTAATATTGGTGGATGTTATTATTAGAGAATCATATCAAAAGATATGTCACCAGGGAGAAAATATCATTTATAAATCACTAATGAGTAGCAAACAGTGTTTAGCTTGGAGGTATGAGACATCTTTTCACAATGTGCATTTATGATCAAACACAAAAGATCAAGTGGGGGGAAACACGAACAGTAGATCTGCATTTTTTCTTTTAGTCCTCAGCAACATTTTTGATGGTTAAATGGGGTTATACAATGGCCACATTGAATCACACCCTTCCTACAAAGGCTGAAAAGAGCCTTTTTTATGTATAAAAAAGAGCTCACATTTTGGCCCCAAAATGTTGTCATGTTTTGGAAAAATTCTTAGTAAGTAACACTATGGTTTTGGGCTTCAATATTTCAAGGTATGAGGAAGTACTGTAGTCAAAATGTAGGGTCACTGGAGGGTTGAGAATTTCAGGCGCTGGAGTTTGTTGCTCCTCAAAGCACAAGCTGTTAGACCAAACCGCTCTGCTGTCAGAAGTGTTGATTAAAGGCAGCCAAAACTGCTAACGTGTAAATGTAATTCTCTTACCATGCACTATCTTTCTACACAAGTCCCTTATACCCCTATATGTCACAGAGATTAAATGTTATGTTGGGTTCACCTTCCACACATGGAAGTCCAGAGGATTTTTAGAAGGATTTCAGCAGAGAACTGCTTGAGCCTATTACATGAGTGAAGATATTCTCAAGACCGAGCCTTTACAGCAGCACACAACATATCAGGACTTCCTTTTGTACCCAGACCATTGCATGAATGTGATTTTACCATGGAACTGAACATATAAGAAGTACCTGGTGCCTAACACTTTAAGACATAATGGAGTAAATTAGAGAGCTGAAACAAATATGTGTAGGAGAGGAATTGTTATGAGAGACAGTACAAGGATTGGAGTCGAAAAAGGAAAAGCCGATAGAGAGGTTGAGATGGGAGTCCGGAGAATTATGCGCAGAAAGAAAAGAAGAATTTGAGTGCAGATGTAGAGAGTAAGAAACACCATAGTACTTTCAAAGGATGGAGAAAAAGAAAGTGATATCCAGTAGCGCCAGTTTTAAAGGTGGCTTTTTGTCTTTCCATTAAATATTACTCATTGCATATGCCAGCAGGAGGGGGGAAGAGGAAAGAGAACAGCTTTAGCTGATTGCGAAAATATAATACTGATGAACTGGAGGAAAGAGCTGATCCATTATTCTAAATTAGTGCACATCCAAAGGTCTGAGGGAAGATGGACTTGTGTAAATAATTCAGACATTCATTTTAGTGCCCATAACTGTGAGCAGTTATTTCAGTATTGCTACTATATTTGTCCTATACATATGGAAGATATGACATTAGAATCATCATAAAGTATACAGGACATAAAAAGTTTATTTGTGGATAAAGCAGGGATTTTTACTGTTTTATTTCATGTATATTAATTTGATCTAAATGCCTTGCTCTTTATTCTTTCTCCTTTATTAATGTCTCTTTTTGTGCAGGAATAAATTACAATTTGCTGCTGTCATATAACAAAATAAGTAAATATATACCAAGGATTCCAGAATTAAATTCACATTAACAGTAGATCAGAAAGTGAAATATCTGACATTTTCCTTGTCTTGCCAAGCAAGATACAAATTCTGCATCTTCCCCTTCGGTTTTGTTTTTGTGGCCCTAAACTGGATCTGGAAAATATTCTTCATATACTGTTTTTACAGTCACCTACACCTATTGCTAATGTCTTTAGGACAAACCAGTACATGGAGGATACTCAGCTAGCAGCATCCAGTCTCAGCATGAAACCAAAGGATGCATGTACACCCGCACACACGAATCAGACTGAAGCACAGTGAGGTTGCTATCACAGCGAGCGAAATTCTTAAACTAAGACTAACCTTGAAGCTCAAATGAGATAAAAACAAATAGAAATTTCTCCACAGGAATAAGAGCTTATAACAGAAAGTATTTCATAACTTGCATAACTTTAATTAAGAAAAAAGGCTGGCAGGATATATTCTATCTCAGCAGCCATATGTTTAAATGTGTGTTCAGTGAGGTGCACAGAAGGTGTGCATGTCTCATTATTAAGTAGATCTGTGTGCACAACTTCCTAGAAGTGCTGACAATATCAGTCATGCATTTACATGATACTCATCCCTTTTGCCCATTATATAGGATCATGTCTTCACTAAATTGAGTGAGCTGAGCTGTGCTGCTATAAATTGAACCTGTCCTGTAGCAGGCTCAGGCACTTGGAATGGGGTTTCTGTGAGAAAAAAAAAAAAATGAGGAAGATGTAAATTAGTGGAATTTGAGAACTCCTTTCAATGGGGTGTCCTTCTAGTAAATGGAGCAGAAGAATTTATAATAATCCAGTTCTAGACAAACTCAGGTTCCTTTCACAAGGAGTACTATTGTTTTAAGAGAGTCTTGGCACTATCCGAGGTTCCAGGTGCCCTTTGGAGCCACATGTTTCATATTTGCTGTTTGGATGCTGCAGAAAGGTCAAATGTTGGGAACAGGTTCTACAGGAGATTTTATAAAGGACACATGGTGGTTTGCAATGTTTTTCTGTTGAAGAAATCTGCCAAGGTTTGCTCAGTAGTATCATCAGCCACTGACTGAACTAAGATTGACAAAGGGATAAGAAAGGTGTATCTATTACTGAAATTACTCTGCATGCCAAGATCTTTATGTGCATCTGTTGGAGCCAAAGTCATTGTTTTCTGAAGCAATTGGGAAATACCAAATTTTGAATGAAGGTGTCTGCGTCTTGGCATACAGTGGCATAAAAAAGGGAAACTGGTTTAAGGTTGGTCCAACTGATAAATCAGATTCTGGAAAAGGTGGAGACTTTGTAAGACTACTTTCTCCCATGCCCTTTGGATATATGAGAGATCCTGAGTAAACTCATACAGATGCAAACTGCAGTTGGACAGACAGCATGGCATCAGGATGTGTTGTCATGAGGTCAGTGAGCTTCAGCATGTCCTCAGCCACATCTCAGGCTGCTCAGTCTGTGCTGATGAGATTTCTCACTGTTAGAAATCAATGCAGTCATGGGCTTATTCTTGCCTGCATATAATCTGACATTGTCCCAGTAAATTGTATGATCCAAGCAGGGCTCATAATGGAGGTTTCTTTGTTGATCCAGAGACCTTGCAAATAGAAAGGTGAATAATTATATGTACTCTGTCAATTATCTGACTTTGGATCAACTGATAGTCTACATATGAATTCATAATGAATCCAAAGAGAATCTTTGGCCTCAGTCTGAATAAGTAGAAAAGCACTATGGCCTGGCTTTGCTAAAAGATTCCAAATCCAAATTAAAACTGAAGAAGAGGAAGATGCTGCATAAGTAACATCCACTGTGACTGTTTTCTGACCATGACTATTTTGTGAGTGGGTTGAATGACTTATGGCATGACATAAGCCTCCTAATAAGAATAAGAAGGCATTGTATGAAATCAGGGTGAAGGCAGGCACAAACTGTCTCACACATTGTCCACTCCAGCCCTGACACCCTCCACAAAACTTTCTGCTGTTAAACTGTTAATGAGATAGTTGCAAGACACCTCTGGCATCTCAAATAAATCCTTGGAGATCTGGGTGTGCGTTACTCTCAGCAGCACTGTGGCTGAAATCTCTGGTTCTAATGTGGTTGTACTTCTGAATTCTTACCTTTCAGTCTGGGAAAGAACAATCATTCCTCCTTCTTTAAAAAGCAGATCTTTCATAACCTTCTTAAGGGACTAAGAGTGCCTTCAGAGATTAAAATCCCCATAGATACACTTCTGAACACCCCATCACAGGGTGCTTGGACGAGTTTTTTAGGGAAAAAAGAATCAGAAAATTATTGCTGACCAACACTTTAGGACCATCTAATAGTGGGGAGATGACGGAGGCCATTCTGCAGGGACCATAAAGGTGTGCAGAGCAGTCACTGGCCTTGTAGGCATTTATCCCAAAGACTGTCCACAGGGCATGAGCTACAGTGAAATACTTATGGACATGTGCTCAAAGAGCCACTGCACTGCACCTGTGATTACCCTGTGCTAAAGGGTTAGAAATGATCCCAAAGGCTTGAACTTTCCATCACTACAGTGGTCCCCAAGCTTGGGGGGTATCAGAGCTTGGGGCTCCTATAATTCCAGCCAGCAGGAAGCACTGGTACTCTCTTCAGTACCACTGGTGTGTCAGAATTTTTCTAATAAATATGAAAAAATGAAAGCTGAATAGACATAGCAAACAGGGGGCTATGAGATCTTCCAAAGGTGGCTTCTGCATGAGGATGCTGCATTTCCCCAGTGGCTGGAGCTGGATGACTACTCCTTGCTTAAATGCAGATTTTCCCTGGAAAGCTTCATGAAGATGTTTCCCATATAAAGCTAGATATGTTTTCACCAAACCCTTGTCTGAGTGATCAAGAAGGAAAAATATTTGGAGGCCAACAGTGCAGTGCACATTTTCATACATTCCTACTGTAACAGAAAGTTCCCCAATCACAACAGCTACATAAAGCTGTATCTTGTGTCATTTAGGACTGACTTTGGGATCTGGCATTCAGAGTCTGTCTACAGTTTAGAGAAGTCTGCCTCAATCAGTGTCACTGCTGGCCAAAGCTGCCTGCGTAGGTCACTGTCAATCCAGCTTGT
>JANRGW010037195.1:13660-24090 GCA_024733675.1 Psilopsiagon aymara
GTGAGCAGTTGTATTCTCTTCCCTTGTTATTTCCCTTGTCATTATTATTATTGGTGGCAGCAGCAGTGGTTTGTGTTCTACCTTAGTTACTGGACTGCTCTTATCTCAACCCATGGGAGTTACATTCTTTCAATTCTCCTCCCTATCCCTCTGGGATCAGGGGGAGGAAGGAGGGGGAGTGAGAGAGCAGCTGTGTGGCAGATTTACCAACTGGGCTTAAATCACAACACCTACCTATAGTTTTCCTCTAGAATGAGTATACTACTATATGTGTGTATACTACACACCTATACAGTAAAACTACACCTTGGTTTGTATACAACATATAGTACATTTTGCAAAAGCAGTGATTTTAGCCACATTCAGGAAAAAGTAATGCTTAGATCAAAACATTAAGTGGCTTACAGTTACTGATTATTTTTTGCATATTTTTTCTATCATCTAGCATTGAGCAAAGCTGCCTGTAAATATCTTCTTGATCCAGTATATGTTGCCTTAGTTGATGTTTTTGAATCATTTTATTGAGATCTGCATAAGACACTGAAGAAGTACAAAGAAAATATATTCCACACACAGCTCTATAACAACAGTCCATATGCTGTGTCGAAATTATGTTGGCAATAGTGATGCCAGTCTTTTTGCTAATATAAGAGAAAAGGGGAATATGTGTAAGGGTTAAATGGAATTAATAAAATGGACTAAGCTATTTCATTCACATTAAAAATTGAATCTAACTCATCTAAAAATGCCTTTTGGACTGCTGGATATTGATCTCCTGACAGTTGCAGTCACAGCAGTATTAGAAAAATAGAAATATTTTTCTTCCAAAGTTCAAGACCTGAGCACTGCCTAAAAACGGAGACATGCCTTCGAGCAGTCAACTTTTGCTATTTCACTGAGTTTAATGCATACCAACACTTGGAGTTCAAAGCATGGATTTAGTAACCCAAGGAAAAAAACTAACATCCATTTCAACTGTGATTACATAACAATGCACAATAGAACATAACTTTTGCTTGGGAAACCTTGAAAATGCCTGGCTGTTCTGTTTTTCTTTTCCTTTTTGGCTGAAAATGGAGCAGGAAGAGAAAGGCTGTTATTTACTATCTTCTGAAACATTTGAAAGTTAGGAAACATTTCTGATATGTGGAGAACTGTAGCAAGTAGCAACATGAATGGCTTCAATAACAACGTTATGTGCTTCCATGCTGAGATAGACGGCTATCCACCCAGCAATGCAGACAAACAGCTGTTCATTTAATTTGAGCACCTGTAGTGGTGCTCTGGTCAAGGCTAAAGCCAGAGGTGTCTGCTGGCTCAGTGACAGGCTGGACTTTTAACTATTTTAGGAAAGTTCCAAGGCTGCCCAACATTTCGGTTAACACCAACTCTGCTGTGTTTGCAGCCACACAGCTACTTTCATCCAGCAGCAGTGCAGGTTGCTGGATTTGTTTCATCTTTGCTTTCACCAGAAAACTTTTCAGGCAGACTGAATCCCTGATTAAGTTCCCCAAGCTGCCACCTGAAAAATAGAACTGGCACAGAGAAGGGAGTCAGCCCCCCTCTTTTCAGTGTTGGTGCAGATTTTTGTTGAATTGACAAAGCTTCATAAGTAGAATTTAAAAGGAACTGGTCCTGCAAACAAGGACTTGAGAAGATGCCGAGGGACCAAGGACAGGCCTCTTTAAAGAAAAAATTCAGATGAAGGGCTATGTCTGACTTAGCCACGAGAAAAGGAAAGGAGATGTACCAAAATTTTAATATTCTTTACCCATCCTCTCCTCTAAAAAAACGTAACATATAAAGAAGTGTATTATAAGATAATGATGGCACCCTAATATCAATCATGTGCTTAAAATCTCTTAAACTTATGAGCAGCTTACAGTATCGAGACAAATGTCACATCATTAACCTTTTATCCCTTTAGGCCCTTAACTTGGAAAATTTTACTTAGCTGAGACTACAAGAAATACATTTGTTTGTATTTTTGAGCTGAGCTTACAGTACTTGATGCTTGGAAAGTGGAAAAAACCCCAAGGCTTTCTTTCTAGCAGTAACTGATGGAAAGTTTCACAACAGGGGTGTGCTAGTCAGCCTTCCTTGTGGGCATGAAAATATTATTAAGAAGACTCAGAAGAGTGTGGTCTATACTCCCAGAAGTACTAGACCCAGTGTTATCTTTTTTCTGTAGATGCAAATCCTTTCCTTCAGGAAAAAAGCAATGAGAAAATTACAAATAAGATGAGAACAAATGGAGTCTAACCAATGTAAGAAAAATTCTCAGGTCCTGGATTACAGGCCTGGTTTCACTGAAGTCAATAGAAATTTTATTGTTGATTTCAAGTGAACTAGTTAAAACTTAAAATTGCTTTAAAAAAAGTTACCATCTAAAATATGCTTAACATTTGACACAGGGGAGCTGCAAGGGAACTTGAACATGAAGCAATCAGAGCTTGGCTTCCACCTGGACCACTGACACTGCTGGCCACATTTACAGTTATAATTAGGTTCTTTTTTGCTTGTTTGGCAATGTAGTAGGTCTTTGAAGTCTATATTTCCTCCCTGTATTTCTGCCTAAGACACAGGGCTCTGCTCCAAATTTGCCTTCAGGTCTCACATAAGGCCATTGCTGGTGTGCCACACACTCTCTTCTGGTTGTCAGCATCCATCTAGCAGAGGCCCCAGGCTCTCAGAACTGAAAGATAAAAGATGGCTGAGAGCCAATGGCTCTCCATTATTCCCATGAGTTCTTTAATCTACTCTGGGGTTGGGTGAATAACCTCACTTTGCCTCAGTTTCCTGACAGCATAAAGGAGTATACTAGTATGTGTAGTAGACCATGGAAATAGAAGTTGCATGAAGCAAGATGTTCTGCATCGGCACCTTGGAAGTGGACTCCAGCTTCAGTCATTGGCCCTTACCTAGGCAACTATGCATTGCAGTGAAAAAGCCAGTAAAAAAATATGTTCTGGCCTCAGAATATTGTATTGTGCTGAAGAATATAACATGATCAAATGCTTTCTCACACTGAGGGGAGTCTAAGAACAAATGTTAAGCTTAAAAGAAATTTTTCTTGTTTATTATCTATCTGCTTTTCTTTATTATCCTATTATCTAGATTAATATATTTATTATCTTGAATTATATATTTTAATAATAATTA
Organism: Psilopsiagon aymara; assembly: GCA_024733675.1. Taxonomy (NCBI): domain Eukaryota; kingdom Metazoa; phylum Chordata; class Aves; order Psittaciformes; family Psittacidae; genus Psilopsiagon; species Psilopsiagon aymara. Next base: position 16,823 of record JANRGW010037195.1, read on the forward strand.
TTATATATATCTTTAATTATATATATTTATTATTCTTATGTATTACACTTTTTATCTCAAGTGGATTTAAACTCCCCAAAAGATAGGAGATTCATATTTTCTCAGATGAAAAATACTGAATGCAAAAGCAAGCACTGAAACCTTTCATTGAAATCTCTTTCTAGCTATTTATGTGTATACATATATATAAACACAGATAAGATTACAAGCAAATTTTATTCACACAGTTTTGGGAAGATAGAAACAAATATCGCTGGTCTTCATGTGGGGCTCATATTTGTATTTGTATGTATTTATCAGTTATAAATGTATATAGCTTCTTATCAAAATTCAATTAACTTTTCTAAGTACTTGTATGTTTAAGTAAATATAATTTTTCATATTGCAAAAAAATATATTGAACAATATTGTATTAAAAAGAAAGCATATATAATATTCCACCTCCATACTTCTTGTACTACAGAATTATTTTTTCCACAGGTACTAGGTGTTGTTAGTAATTAAGGGAAATTTAATTTTTAATTCTTGAGGAATAAACCAAACTATAACAGAAAGTTCAAAAAAAATTTTCCATTGTTTTCTAATTTTGTTTGACAAATTAAATCAAAACACTGTAATCTTAATGAATTCTTAGAACATTGCTCATGGTTATTCTGAACCATAGCAGGGTGTTTGTCTTAGAATATATTCTTATTAAGTTCCTATTTTATTATAGCCCTGATGTTAAAGGAATGCCTTGCATAATTTTAAGTAGATATAACAATAAGAGCTAGCTCTTTGCTTAGAGTTAAGACCGTAAATGCTTTGTTGGACCACAGCCACCATGTTTAACACTGAATTGTGGTTGCCAAGATTTCTTCCTGTCAAAACACAACATTATAAAACCGAAAAATTTTAGTTCCAGCAAAGAGAAACTAAAAAATAGTAGAGAAGAAGGATTTCCAGTGAAAGTATGCCACAGAGCATAGATTAACCTTGGGGGATGTTTCACTGTCAGTAGAAGACATGGGTTAAAAATTATTTTTCTGACTGGCTTGAAGCAAAGAGTTGTCTACAGTTACTCTGAATGGAAAAAAGTATGGACTTCTAATGTAGAATTTCTAAACTCCAGGTTTGGAATAAGTGCCCTTTCCAGTATGGTGTGGAGCTTTCTCCCCTTCTCATACTTCTCTTGAATTCATTCTGTGCTGATACAAAAAGAGATTTCAAAACCAATTTTCTGTATGTGACAAGGAAATGCTGCCAATGCTGACTTAACCAGCGATTTGCAAAGCCCAGCCCTCAGTGAGAACAGGATGTGTAAGAGGCAAACTACTCAAGAAACTGCAATACTATAAGGTAAATACAACAGTATGAAAAATAAACTTATTTCATTGTTTATTAAGCAACTGCTTTTCTTCAAACTTCCTTTGTCTCCTACAATGATAGAGACACGTCTGAAAAAGGCAAAAGAGACCACTGAGTGATTCCACAAGTCAGTCTGTGACTTTAAAGAAGTTTGAAATAATTTCAGCTAAATTAATTTTTAAGTCAGAAGGTGTAGTACCAGTCTGAAATATCTTTGCCATACCAGGCCATAAAATGTTCAGCAAGATGTTTTCTTTGGAGATTGGTTGATTGAGCCTAAAAAATCAGCTGAAGTACATTGCATGCCAGTTCCGTTCCCTATCTTTGGAGTAGACACATCTGGTGACAAGAATGCCAGTCTGACTGGCAATGAATAAGATAAGGGAAGTTTGCAGCTCATTGACATGTTGAAAAAGATTGATTTTAATCTACTTGGGATGTAAGCCACATTAAAAATATAAAACAAAAAAATCCAGACCATTCTTTTGCAAACCAGAAAAATATTTTTTTTTTTTTTTAATTTTTTGCTGAAATGGTTTCAGAAATCAAGAAAATATTTCAGTTTAAAAAAATCAACCCTCTACACAATTCAAGATTCAGGGTGAACTGTAGTTAAAATCATTTAGCAGAAGACAGATTGAAAGCTGCAGATCATACCATTCTTTTCCAGTGTGATTTGTAGCTGGCCGCTGATAGCTCTAAGCCATAGAACTCAATAATGATATTAAGAAAACCTGTTTTACACAGTTATTTTTTCAAGAAGTTGGCATTTAGCAGTCATAAACAGCAGCAAAGCAATATTGAGGCTTGACACTGTTTTGGTTGTAAGGATGATGTGGTAGGAAGTGGGTGTCAAGTTTCCTTGGCAACAAAGAGAGGGTAAATGACACACTCTGAATCACCAATGAATCATTAACAGAGTTCTGCTTCTGAGTTTTGGCTCTCATTTCCAGGTTCTAAAATTACAATTCTTTTAAGGTGATGGATGAAGGTGAACACTTCACAGCAGTCACAAATGTGTGGTAAGGGTTAGATTGTTATTAGACTTCCTAACACCATGGAAACAGGAAGCTTTATCAGCAGCATTTGCAATTTCTTTCAGATAATGATGTCATTCATAGTTAAATGGGGGTTCAGATTCTTTGCAGAGCAACAGAGAGGATGAGGGAAGAAGCATGAATTCTTAGCGGTCAGCAGCAGAACCACTAAGCTCAGCACAGTTCAGCAAGGTCTGGATTTCACTCACAACCTCTACAAGAACTCACATCATGTAAGCACATGCTTACTGTGTGCCTGTGCTGGAAAATGAGCTACAGTACCATTTGCTATTAATAAATTTGTGGATTTTGATAACCAATCAAAATAAAGTGACAACATATGCTAATTTGAGCAACTGCTCCCTCAAAATGATGCCACAAGTGAAAGCTAAGAAATAGCAGGTTGTTATAGGAGAAAAATGACTGCTACTGCTGAGCCCAGAACACTACTTGGACTATGTGTGTGTGTGTATACATGTACATACTAAGGTTCATTATCATCAGTATTAGTGTTGAAACTGTTTTAACCAGAAGTTGCAGAAACAAAACTAGAGTTCAGACTGTCACTTTTGAATGGGTTTAATTACATAAAATATTTACTATAAAGATACACATAATGTTTGCTCTGCATTGATTCTAAATTCCTGTGTGAGTTTTTCAATGGGACCTGGACCAGCTGAAGGTGAGGCTCTGGTGCCTTGACAAACCGATTTGACAAACCGATTAGAATTGGACAGCAGTCAGACCCACCATGTCAGAAGCTTTACCCTCCACTGGTTGTGTCTGTTCAACAGTATATGACAAACTGCACTCTTTGGGTAGGCAGGACTAGAAAAAACCTGGGAAAGTTTTAATACAGCAAGTACTAAATGAAGAAATGAAGAATGAAGAAATTAATTCTGCAGGTTTTCCATCCAAACATTAATAGAGGTGAATATTTATAGCAATGTTTGAATACATATTGCCAACTGTATTTCCTATAGTTATATTTTCTGTTATTAAGTGATTACATTGAGTTAGCTATAGTCTAGTAATATAACCTATGCAGGCCTCTGTTATGTTTGTCCTGTAGATTTCAACACCCCTGAGCTTATAGAAGAGTTACAATAAACAAATGACATTGATAGAAAAATGCATTAAGATTGTCTAGGGCTCTGACATAGTGACAGTGTGTGTAATGGCTATGGTGAAAATTAAGTGTGCTTCATAGACTCACAATGTTATATTCTCTGCGTTAACGTTCATATTTCTACTGAGATAAATTTCTTCAGAAGTACTATGCTGCATGTCAGACTGATTTATCTTTTATATCACCTAAGCTCTAATAATCCCTTCATGAAATATATACTCCAGTTAAAAGAAAATTAACAAATTCAAAACTGTTCCTGGCTGCTATCCCAGGGCAAAATACCGAGTAGGTTTAAATTAGTGAGTAGGCTATTATCTTGGGAACACCACCACCACTACTTTTCTTGACTTTTGACTTTTCTGGTGCATGCTTTAAATTATAGAAGCACATTCAACTGTGAAAGATCTTCATTCCATACCCTTTTCTTTCTAAGTTGAATTAAATCATAAAAGTTTGCTTCCAGCAAAAGCTTTCAAAGCAAGGACACAATGTTCTTAACTATTACTCTCTTTCTGTCTTATGAAATTGTACATACATCCTGCCAAACGGGAAATCAATGTTTTTAAGCAAATGAGAGGATTTTGATGTCTTTACTGGAGCTACATAGCTGCTTCTTCCATACCTATTACACTGAATAGTTGTGAATAAATATCTCTGCAGATCCAGAGGTGAAAATTGAAGCCAAAATATTCAAAAATTTCTCACACCTTTAAATATGTACTTGAACTGAGGTTAAGGTTGTGTAGTCAAAAGCACAGGATAACTTACATCAAGCCAGTTTGTGCTGTTGTCAGTACCCATTATTGAATCTTAACATGAGAACATGATAAACCAGTGTCCCAATTAGACTGAGATTGGCTCAGACCTTGACTTGATACAAGGTTCTTGTCTATTCTGATTTTTGTAATGCCAGAATTGAGAAAAAAGCCTCCATAACTATAAGGAAAACTGAAGCACATAACTCTCCTTTAATCTGTGCTTTGCTCTTCTGGATCTGTTATTAATCCCTTATGTGGGAGAAGGAAGGCTTAGGGAAGACATTAGAAAAGTCTTCCAATACCTAGAGGAGGCTTATAGGAAACCTGAAGAGGGACTTTTGACAAGGGCCTGTAGGGACAAGACAAAGGGGAATGGCTTTAAACTGACAGGGGGGAGACTGAGATAAGAAGTTGTTCACTGTGAGGGTTATGAGTCGCTGGCACAGGTTACCCAGAGAAGCTGTGGCTGCCCCATCCCTGCAGTGTTCAAGGGCAGGCTGCACAGGGCTTGGAGCAATGTGGTCTAGTGAAAGGTGGCCCTGCCCATGGCAGGGGGCTGGAGCTACATGATCCTTAGTGTCCTTTTTAATCCAAACCATTCTGCGATTCTGTAATCTCTGCTTGAAATTACTGAATTTAAATGCTGCTGTGTTGACTTGAAGGTTGAACAAGGAAGGTTGGCTAGTCAAAATTGGGGAGCACATGGCTGACCTAGTCTCTACCAAAGTAAAGTTTCACTGATTCTGGATCAGTGGTGGGAAAAATTCTGTAAGTTTTGATAAACAAACCCAAATACACATATTCAGCAATTACATATTTTTAACTATAGTAAGTGCTTATAGTGATATTTAAATTTCACAAGTACAAAGTTTCTGCTTTTATAGACTAATATGATCCATCTCTAAAACAGACAGTCCTTTGTGACGTTGTGCAACAATTTCTCCCTTTTTGTTTTGGCTTCTACTTCCTTAGTCAAGGAGCAAAATAAAATGTATAACTTGGAAGTTTAGGAAGTTATTAAGAAGAGAAACTTATTCAGAAAAGGAGCTTCTTGTTTCTCATAGATAGCAGTCTGAGACAGAAGACATCTCTTTTTGCCTCTCTTGTTTTTTTATTTTGGGGTTTTTGGGTTTGGTTGGTTTTTTGATATTTTTTTTTTTTCAGCTACAACATACACTGTGGTTATTTGACTCATTACATTCCACAACAAAAATCATAACTGAACATTGTCCTTTTGTTTATCTTCAAACAAAGTCTGAATGTACAGATGTACAGCCTTTTCTGGGCAGGTGTTTTTGTTTTACAAGTTGCAGCCTCTACATTTTCACCTGGCCAGCTTCAACTCAGTATTTCATTGCTGTCACAGGTGGAGAGCATTTGCTATGACTTCTAGGTTATTATTCTTTCTCTTTACAGATGAGAGATAACCCTATTGTCCCTAAGGGGAAATTATTTTTTCTTGTACTAGCAGTGAGTCAGCAACGTGTTATGATGTATGTGAACATCTCACTGCATGAACTTTCAGGCAACTGTACACAGGGTGATAATTTGCTTGCCATGCATTGCCTGTTTCCTATTGAAGTAGTGCAGAGCATCTTTCTGGGTCAAAACAACAACAGAAATAAAATAGTATGCGAAAACAAAAAGAGCAGCTTGTCCAGAATTACCACTGAGCAATCCAGTGCAGAAGAGGCTCCAGCTCTGGAGCCATTGAAATTACAAGGTGCCTTTCCTCTCCATAATTAAAATGTAATTAAAATAAAAGGGAAAATCACAGACAAGTGTGTAGCAGAGTGCCCAAATTTCAGATGTATCAATGAAAACTAAATCAGGCAGTTTGCCATTCTGGTAGCATTCCCAGATTTGGCAACATTTACTCTGTTCTGTGATGACTGAATCTTTACCATCCTGGGTTTTTTCTCAACTTAATTTTACACTCTGATTTTTACCCTCTTTCCTTCAACTTCCTTCCATAACCTTTTTATTTATTTATTTATTTTTGTCCTTTCTAGTCAATGAGAAAACTAACATGAAAGTGCTGCATTCACACAGCTGAAATGAATAATTATTTTACCACTTCCTCTACCTTGGGTCTTCCCTTTCAATTTGCTTGATAAGCTTTACAGGAAACCTATATCTACTCATATAGATGCTCGACAGAATGGTGTAGGGCTTCAGTCTTTATTGGGCCTCAAGCCCTACCAAATAGTATTGTAATACATGTTCTTAAATTAAGACCTATATTTTGATGACAAACTCACTTGCAGAGAGTTTCTTCCTTCTTTCCCCTTTCTGGTTTTCTCTCAGATCAATGTGCAATCATTTAAACTAAGGTTCTTCATCTGAAACCATGGAATTATATTTCATGAGCTGATCCTTAAACCCTCATTTTGGAGCTCTTTTACTTTGTTCAGTTAATGACCAGATAAGTCAGGCACACAGTGTAATTACATCTGCATGTCAAAATACTGCACAGTAACAGTAGCAAAGCAGTTCTTAAGGAGCAGAGCCTTTAGAATGTGACATGAATAAAGGAAAGCAACTTGGTATAATCCTATGTTATATTGAATTTGTAAGTATTTACTCTCATCTCTTAAATGCCTGACGATAGTAGATTCTGATGGTTTTTTAGGGGGCAAGGTCTGTTTTATATCACTCCTGCAACAAACCAAAGCAGGGGTCACCTGCCATATTTTCATTTTTAACTTGAAGAAAGAATACAAATAAGTTTAGCCAGCACTATAGAATCATAGAATAGTTAGGGTTGGAAAGGACCTTAAGATCATCTAGTTCCAATGCCCCTGCCATGAGCAGGGACGCCTCCCGCTAAACCACATCACCCAAGGCTCTGTCCAACCTGGCCTTCAACACCGCCAGCAATGGAGCATTCACAACTTCCCTGGGCAACCCATTCCAGTGTCTCACCACCCTTACACTAAAGAACTTCTTCCTTATATCCAATCTAAACTTCCCCTGTTTAAGTTTGAACCCATTACC
>JANRGW010037197.1:0-13017 GCA_024733675.1 Psilopsiagon aymara
TGGAACTGTTGGAACAAGTCCAGAGGAGGGCCATGAGGATGATCATGGGACTGGAGCACCTCCTGTATGAAGACAGGTTGAGAAAGTTGGGGCTGTTCAGCCTGGAGAAGAGAAGGCTGCGTGGAGATCTCATAGCAGCCTTCCAGCGTCTGAATAGCTTAATAGTAAACATGAAGTGAGGTTAGAGGAAGTTACTCCCTGATTTTACAGCCCAAGCTAGAAGAAGAGATTATGAGAGACACTAAGTAGTAGTTTATCAAGAATAAGCTGATGCACCATTTGGATTTCCAACTAATTTAGGAGTCAGAAAGACATGTTTAGAGTCAGGATTCATAGCATAGGCATAGGCTATGTGCGTAAGGCAAGTACTAGAAGAGAAGAGGTGATGAATGGCATTGGTAAACCTGCAAGCATTCTTTCAAGGTGTATTTCAAGATTAGGCTTTTGGATAGCAATTATGGAGGGCATTATTTTTCATTTTAATTTATGTCCTGGTAATCAATTATACATGGAGTTAGCAGCTCTTTTGCTTCACCATTAGAAGAAAGCAAGCAAATAAAAATGAAGATCCTGAATGTAATGATTTCTCTCTCTCCCTTTTTTTATACCTTCAGTTTCAGTTAACTGACCTAATCATGGTTTTCTCAACTTTGAAGGAAGCAAACCTGCTGTACGCAGTGAGGCTGCCTTTGTTATAGCCTAACCTTGTCTTCTTTTCTAGTTCTGCTTGTCCTTCCAATTATTTCTCTGGTTTAAGGTAACTCATGGAGGAACTCGACACTGGAGACCATAAACTGCATATCCCTGTTTCATCAGTCTCCTACAGAAGCAGGAATTAATGTTACACAGCTGGGGTTTCTTGACTCCTGCATATCATACTGACTAGTGTGAGTTCCATGACAATTTGTGTCACTGTCTCCCTCTCCTGCAAGTAACTATGCAAGTAACCATTATCTCTAACCTTACATACCACATATGCTTGAAGCCCTTTGAGGTAGAAACTTAACTTAGTTTTACAGAGATACAGACGTAGATCATACACATATACAAGCACCTATATGCAGAGTTCATACCTGTTACAATAGGTCTGCAAAACAGCTAAGCAACAACAGTATTGTTGGCTGGCCACAGAGATAACAGAAGAGAAGTATTGGGGGTTTTCATATTTTTGTTTTTGGAGAGCTAAAGCATCCTAGTATTAGCTCTGCTATTTGTCCACAGCAACCACAACAATATTACTAAGTTAGGCTGCAGTTTGAGTACAGTGCCCTGAAAAATCCTTGTTGTCTACACATTGGCTTACCGTTTGTAGAAGGATGGAAGCTCCTGCTCCGTGCAAGGAAGCGCAGACACAGAGGCTATAGCTCAGAAAACTGGGCAGTGCACTGTTCTTCTGGCCCTATAGTCAGATAATGTATGCAAGCAGTAGCTCTCCTACAGTTTTGCAGTATTTTGCCTTAAGTCTTCTCTGCACCTTATGTAGTGTCCCTCTATCCCTCAGACATATCTTCAGAGACTTTGGAGTCAAGGGAGAGCCATATTGCAGTCCACCAGGAAGGGGTTTTCACAGCATGAAGCAGTGGGCATTGCTGTACATCCTGAGAGGTGGCACTGTCATGGTCCCTGACAGGAGAGTGCTTGAGGAAAGAGAGAACTGTATTAGTCTTGGCCACACAATCTACTGGGAACAGTCTGTTGCAAGTTTGCATAAGTTCTGCCTATAAGAGCGCTAGTTGGCAGAATCCAAAACAGTGACAAGAAGCATACTAATTCAGTGGACTATCAGCAAAGCACTGCTCAGATTCACTCTAATTCTTGTTTTATTTAGCAAAATAATTGTAATCGAAGGAACTCCCAGCCTATTTCTACGGATGGTGTGGAAGCCTTCAGTTTCAGCCATCTGGCATAGCAAGCTGCACCCACACACAGGCAATGCCACCAGCGGTGAGCAGAAACTTCATGACACCCATAAATCCTTTTATTTGTCTGTGCCCTGTTTTTCCTATCTCTGGTACAGGGATAGTAATGTTCCTTCTCTTTTGCTAAGGGTCTCGATATCTCTGAAGGAAAAAATTGAGAAGCATTGGGGTTAAACACAGACCACACAGAATCAGTATTGTTGAAGTGATATTTTAAAGAGTCTTCATTGTTTCCCACAGCATAATTTCAATAATTAAATTGGAAGTTTGAACAGACAAATTTTTCTCCACAAAGAGCATATTTAGTAAGGATAGTAAGCATTTCATATAGGAAAAGACTACTGGATTAAATCGATTGACCAAATGCTTTGCTTTTTGCTGGGTGTCTCTGAAAAAGTAAGTCCTAAGTACAGGGATACCAATTTCATGTCTTAATTAAAGAGTCTATAGTCTTCAGCTTTCATTATAATTCATCTTTACAATCTTAGGTAAGACATCTTACTATTTGTCCATGTGTTTGCCTCTTGTAAGTAGTTATGTAGTTTTCTCTAAGGATGATATTCATAAAACATTATTTTTACAGCCTTATTTTACACTCTAATTTCAAAACAATCAGCCAGTGGTTATATTGTTTTAAACCTCAAGAATGCATGCAAACACCAGAAACTCCTGCATGATTCTGTGCAAACAAAGGTAGATATCCATGCTCAAAAAATGCTCCTCTCTCTTTTCTTGGTCCTTCACAGTTTGAAATGAACCCTTGTCAAATGCAAGGAAATCATTAGCTCCTCTGTTTGAGATAGAGATGATTAGGCTGCAAAGCATAAAATTTGTTATTTTATGTAACTTTCTTGTATCATGAGATTTTTATGAAAAAGTGAGGAATTGATCAAGTTGTCCCAGTGACTGTGAGAAGAGATGAAATCATCTGTTCCTTACAAGGAGTTCCTACCCTATGACAGAAACTGGGCCATTAAATACCACATTCTAAATCGAGGCAGATATTCTGAGGAAGAGTCTGTCCTGCTCCCTTCATCCCCCCACCAACCAGAAGTGCCTAAAGCAGCATCTGCTTCATGCTGCAGTTACAGAGGAGGGGCTGTGCTCCACAGACTCACATCCCACCATTCCATCTAGCTTTGCCTTAAAGTATTTACATTTTGGCATGGTCACCTGTCAGCCAGTGTTTTTGTCAGTACAAGAACATTATCACTTCTTACACGTAAAATATTCTTCCCGGCAGTTGTCCCTGCCACTCCAGTTTTGGTATAAGTAGTATGGCTGATGCAGACCCTGGAAAGAAATTCACTCCTTCACATATTATTATGAAGTGGCAATTGGGTTTTGGTGCCCAGGGGTACATCAGTTCTCGAGGCAGTAGGAGATACCAGACCAAGCCTTAATCTAGCTCTAAGGCATAGAGGGGTAGCCAGCCTGGGAGAAGCTGTGCTGTGGCTACGTTGTCAGCCCAGACTAAGGGGCTTGAAGCTATCATAATTCCCTTTGTGCCGGTATGCTGTTTCCATTCCCTCAGTGCAGGGGTGACCCATACTGTCAGCTGTCTTCGAGCTCTAGAGGCTGGACTATGATCAACTTGAAAGGCAGCATACATGTGTCAGTTACTTACACAATTACACTCTGTGGAGTCATCTGCATCAGGGTTTAACTGGGACGAAAAACCATCAAATGCAATGTGTATCGTCCTCACAGTGGTATAAACAGAGATATGAAGCACTGAAAAATGGATCCACATTTTCCTAGCCCAGCTTCTGGAAGCAATCCTCACAATCTGCTGGGGAAGGGTGTCTGCATTTCAGCTCCTGTCTTCAGGTTCAGTCTGGCTCAGAATGGGCGATAACTGTGGACATGGTCCACTAGGATAAGCTTGTCAAGAGCCAGATTGCAACAGGAGCAAGGCCTGCTGTTTCACCAGATTGATTATCCTAAATAAATTTAAAAGTCTCAGTGCTTCCAACAAACTTTAAAATACAGTTGGGTACCAGCAGCTCTGATTTTCGAGGATGACAGTATATAGGAGAATTGCCACTGACTTCTGTTTTTCTGCGCAACCTTGAAGGGATAGAAATAGTTTGGCCTCATGGATGTGTAAGCATAAGTTCTGCTGTTGAAAATATCCTATATAGCAGGGTTAGTAGCTTATGAAAGTTGTGAAGTTGTACACAAATAAAAGCCTATTTCATACAAAGTCAAGTTGTGGAAATTCAACTGCAGGTCCAAGAGGCAAATCACAGCCTGTTTCACTTACACAGTATCAGAAAACAAAAAATATAATGATTTTTTTCAAGTTAAATTGTGCCTCCATCATCAGATACATAATTCCACAGTTTTTAAGTTTTATAGCTTGAAGCTCTCTTCCTTCCAGAGGACCTCAGTAAAATCTGAGAGGGGAGAGATTTTATCACAAGCACCAATTTTTTCATATATCCCATCTAAAATGAACATATGAGTATGTATGCATTATTCATCCCATGTACTGGACAGAATTAATAACATATCCATTGCTTCTGGTACATTATCTGTACAGAGCTGTTTACCTATATTGCTTCTCAGTGGAATAATGTACAGACACAGGTTTACTTGCTTGAGAACATGATGTGAATTTTAAGGCTGAAATGATCATGGGTATTTATCCTTGACGTTCCTCAATTTCCTTAGGCAACACTGTCCTCTGTGCATACAAGTGATCTGCGTCTTCATCTGCCCTGGCTTCATTTTAATATGTTTCTCTCACTACTCAGACTAAGAGAAGAAGGAAAGTCTATAAATCAATTACATCCTCACTAGCCCTGTTCTTATTCTCTATTTCTTTCTTCTTGAAGTAGCCACTCATCCTCTGGCTTCCTCACTTCTCCAGTTTTAGCAGATTCAGATTTCCTCGCTCCCATTGTATTTTCTTTTGAAATAACATCTGATTTAATATTTTTAAAAAATGAAGATGAGATGTGAAAATCATTATTGATTGCACAAATAAGCATTTATACTGCAGTATTTTAAACATGGCTCCTCAGCAACACTAACCTGCATAGATTTACATATGTCTCCTGGCTTCTTAGAGCAAAAAACCTGGCACGCAGTATCTCCCTTATTGTGGAGTGGCATTTATAATGATGGTACCAGGTAAAAAACTCAGGGATCCAAAGACAAAATTCATCCCTTAAGGTCATTATCTGGATTAAGATAAGAAAGTTTAGAGTTTAGAAACTATGAAGCAAGGAAATTGATTATAATAATCTGTGAATTCAGTGGTTATTTTGTGGTCTGACAGATAAAATGCAGATAATATTTTCCATTCAGTTATTACTCTCAGTGTTGGATAACTTATTAATATTTTAGGAATATATGTGTGTCCATTACACATTTTATACAAGACACTGTCATACCAACAGGCAATTATTTCCAACAAACTTAACCCTATCAAACAGCCTTTGCACAGCTCTGCCATAAAATGTATATATAAATAGGAATGCATACAAAAGCCATTTGTTACCCTTGCTTAGTCCCTCTATTTTAATTGCATATGCCCGCAAATCTGTTTTTTTCTCAGATTCACAATGATACTCCTTACGCTCAGTCTTAGCCTGCTGCTCTATGTGGAGAGCTAAGTGGCAGATAGCTCTCCCTTTTATAAATCAACACCAAATGAGAGCCCAATGTACGACCCACACAGAGATTAGCATGATGCTACTCCCCTGGCTCTCCTCCTGCCTGTATTGCAATATCTTTACAGCAGAAGTACTCATAAAGAAAGTGGCAGGGTCCCTAGTTTAAATTCTGTCTTTATCTGTTTTGACATCCTTGGCCAAGAATCCGAGCACCATACAAAGGTCGTAATGATCTGCCCATGAAATCATTATATTCAATGTTTAATTATTTTACATACAATTGAACAGCTCTAAGAAGACATATGTTGCTACTTCAGAGGAGGCTGCAGTGTGCTGGCTAGGTCACTCTCCTGAGAACTGCGGCATTCTGATTCAAATTCTTGCCCTGAATCAGCAATGACATTTCATTTTGGGTGCCCCGCTGCGTACTTGCAAATTCTTCAATGAGTGCTGCTGCTGGTGTTCTTTGGCTTTGTATAAAACTTTTACCTACTCAACAGGAAAATAACATAATGCTTTTAAAAAAGACTAATTAAAGCACTAACAGGTGAATGGAGAGACCTAGATTCCCGTTCCTATTTCAGGCCAACCAGAGGCTCCCCTGCAGACTCCTCAGTCCAGTGATTAGAGCCTGCTTACAGGTTCACTCTCTTTAGGAGGAAATATACCTAAACATACCTTAGCTTCCATGTCCTTCTGACAGCTGGGATTTGGGTGTAATTCTGATAGATGTTTCTACCTTACTCCTTTTGGTAAGAAAATGCTTAATTTTCCTACAACTTGAAGTGGTACTAAACTGCAGAGCTGTGTTTGGGCAGGAGCCAAGTCCCAAGGAGCAACTAAGCTATGTGACAGGCTGTGCATGCTGGCTCTTCCACATTCCATCTTCAAGCGGCCATGGGAAAATCCACATCTTCCAGTGGGACACCGTGCAGAGGTCTGTGACCCTGAAGCAGGCACTGACCCAGGCACCACCTCCACATGGCAGACTGGGAAGCAATTAGTGCACCAACTTTGGCTCAATGTAATGGCCGCAAAGAAAGCTCGGGAAGCAGTAAAGATACCATGAAATAGACTAAAAGATGATTTTTAATTAATCATTTCTATGCAGGATGACGTAAAGCAGACTTCAAATTATTGAGTAGTAGCCCAGAAATTGTAGCTTTAGCACACACTGTCATGGTTACTTCAAAACTGTCTATATACCACAATTTAACAGACTTAAAAGGGTTGAAACAGAACTTTTAAACCATTTGCTTTTTAAATAAAATAAGGTATTTGTGGAAAAAATACTTTTGATGAAATGTTCAGTGTCAACTCTAACTGATACATAAGATTGATGTCCATAATAATTGCACACTTCTATAATCCTTCCTCACCCATAAGAGTTTTGAGCTTACATTTTGGTTATTATTAATAGTGAGATAAAAATAGCTTGCGGACAATATCATATTCTCAACATGGTTGAGAATTAATCTATTTTTGTAAAACTGTTTAAGAATGATGGATTCTTTTTCCTGCTTGAATAAACACTGGCTAATTCTCTAGACCTCCCTTTCTGTTCATGAAAATCAAAGTCCAAATGATTTCATGGATATTTAGTGGATGGTGCCAAATACTGCATATACAAAGATAGTTTTTTCCACTTGATAAAGACCTGATATCATCCATTTCATTGCTAACACTTCAGTAATGGAATTTTGTTGGGTTTTAATTTGTAACAGAGAACACAATGAATTCAGGAACAACAACAAACTGAGGAAAAAAAAAATGAGGCAGCTGAAATGAAACTGGAAAGAAACACCAAGTGAAAGTATCACGCTTATTTTTATTACAGATAAGCCACGAGGCAGCTTGAGATAAACATGGGTTGAAATTAATGAGTTGGAGGAGGCTAAACAAAGACACAGAAGAGTTGAACATTGCTGTGTACAACACAGTAAACAGATAAAAATTTTATTATACCTGAGCAAAAAAGGAACTTTATTAACTACAGCATGCAGAATAACTGATAAGTTGTCACATAAACCTAGCATACTTTTATTAGATTACAGTCATTCAGATGTTCTTAATTATACAAAAGCTAAAGACGGAAAAAGCCCCAAGATGAGTGTATGACATAAAATCACAACGAAAAGCACTTTACCATCAAGCAGCATTTCCAGAGGATCAAAATTATCTGCTATTTTATTATGCAGGGAGAAAGCAGCAACAATTCAAAGCCTGTGGAGTTAATAATACCTTAGACATTTAAGCAGGTCTTGAAAATGAAAACACTGGCAGTTTATGAAGTGCTCACAGAAGACCTGAGACTACATCCCCTGCCCTCAAATGCCACTTTAAAGCATTCCATTTGAGCTGTGCCTAGCACAGAATGAAAGGTTGGGATCTGCAGGGAATCACTGATCAGGTTGCAGACTTGTGATTTTCTCAGCAGCATAGCCACAGCCAATTCTTAAGGAATGACTTTTACCCCCATTTGATTGGCCAAAATCCACATTTCATTTCAGGTAGGAACTTGACCTTCCTTCACATTTAATCTGTTGTTTGGGTGTTTGTTTGGTTTTGTGGGTTTTTTTCCTCTTCTCTCTTTTTTCCCCTAATCTATTTCAGATGCTCTGGTTTGAACTACTTCAGGGCAAGCCAAAAACCAATGACATTTCTCTTCATAATTCCCTACCTTCTTGTGGACAAGAAGGGGTCTGTAAAGTCTGAGCTTCAGCCAGCACAGCCCAATGTCCCCAGACAGGCTTCATTCTCTTGGCAGGCTTCTGTTCTCCCCAACCTCCATATCCAATATGAAAATTATTATATCTCAGTATTCCTGTGTTACAAATCAGCCATTTGCCTTCATATAGTCAAACCAGCAAACCTTGCCTTTGTCATTCAGACTTGCTAAAAGGACTGGGAGGGATGGGAGTCTCTAACACTGCTAGACACAATCATAAAGTCTCTCCCTTTTGTTTCCTTGTATTTGTATAGTTCCATACTCTTCATCCTGATCAACACCCCTCCAATCATGTCACCTGCCTTGAGTTTCCTGCTACTTTCTCTTCATCATTTATGAATAAAAGTATGCATTAAAAATGCGTGTGTCAAAACGGATTCATCCCTTTGTCCACAACATATCCATTTCTTCTTTAAAGTCAGATACCTTAGACATTGGTAGGTTGTGTGAAAGAGTCTCCAGGGAATTGAATCCTCTTTGCCTCTAGTTTCTTCCTGGCTTTGAAAGCTGCCGACACTTCAGGGTGGATGGAGTCCAGCCGCTGCTCGCACTGGAAGGCCGTGAGGAAGGCCGTCCTGTAGTTGTTATTCATCCAGCCATAGAGAAGGGGATTAGCAAATGTCGAGCACATGGCAATCACGTGAAACACTGTGTAGATCAGTTTGTACTCTTTCAGGTCTAACACCTGACTGTCAATGTCACTGACTAGCTGGAAGGTGTGAAACGGCAGCCAGCAGACAGCAAACACCACAACCACACACACCAGCATCTTGGTGGTTTTCTGCCGCCGGTGGTGGTAGTGGTCATTTGCTGCCCCAGGACTCACATGGTTCCTCAGCTTGGTCCAGATACGGGTGTAGGCATAAGAGATGATTGCCAGGGGCAGCACGTACTGGATCAGGAGCATGGAGACGCTGTAGATGGTGCCATAGTTGAGCTGCCCCTCTCCTGGCCACTTCTCAGAGCAGACCACAATCTTGAAGTCAGGAATAATCTCAATCAGTGAGTACTCACGGAAGATGGCCAGGGGACTTGCCAACAGGGCGCTGACTGCCCAGGCGACTCCTATAATCAGGAAGCTGATTCGCTTAGAGATTTTGCTTTCCAAGTGGTAGACGATGCAGCGGTGCCTATCCAAAGCTATCACAGTCAAAGTAACAGTAGACACATGCACAGCAAGAGCCTGGGCATAAGGCACCAGGTGGCACAAGACTGGGCCCAGTTTCCATTCACCCAACAGCGTGTAAACCAAAGTAAAGGGCAGGCACAATGTATTCACCAGCAGGTCAGCCACAGCCAGGTTGGCAATGAAGAAGTTAGTCACTGTGCGCATGCTTTTGAACTTGATGATCACATGAATCACGAGAGAGTTTCCAATTACCCCTAGCAGAATGATGGAGCAGTAAGCAAATATGAGGATTATCTGCACTTCAACTAGTGTTGTGCTGTCCTTCAGCTCTGGTTTAGGGTCCAGAGCCAATTCATTGAGAGGTGTGGTGTATCGTGGTAAGTACAGCTTGGTGAACAGCTCCATTTTCATTTCATCTGTCTGGTTTTCTTCACTTATTGCTTCCAGAGGCCCCATCCTTGCAGCAGCCTGGTCTAAGCAACAGGTCTGTCCCTGACAACAAAACAGTACAAGAACATGTGGAGAAATCAGTCCGCAGTGGCTAAGACAAGAAGTAACAAGGTAAGGCTCCAGCTCTTTCCTCCTCTAACCCACGTTCTACAGCTCAGGATTAACAGAAGGTCTGTCTTAACATACTTAAATTTTGTTGCCCTTACATTTGAAGCCTGATCCTGTAATATTATTCAGCATGGCTCCTGCTGGAAATTGGGACAGATTTCAAAAGCATTTCAAAGACAAAGTTTGCCTAAGTAAATGCAGAAGGATTAAGATCCTGTTGGGCAGCATAACCTTTTTCACAATCCACTACCTAAACTACTGCTGATTTAGAACAAAACTTCCATTAATAACTGTGGGAATTCTACATGGAATGGCACCATCCAGTTATCAGTAGAACAATCTTCCAGCTTTTCTTTAATGGAAAGTATTTTCTTTAAACAGTTACTAAATTCTTACAGGTTTAAGCCCCTCCCTAATATCAGAGAACTAATTACTGAGATCTTTCTTTAAGAAACTTCCATTTAGAAAAGTTCGCGCCACAAGGAAAGCAAAAACGACACCTTAAAAGAATTGAAATAATAGCATCTCTCTAAAATGTTTCTGTAACCTATTCATGCTGACATTAACTCAAGAAACAATTAAAACTCAGTTATACATAATATTTCCTATCTGTATAATGTTTAAGAAAACACAGCTCCTTGGAGGCTGCCAATCAAGGCTTCATTTCTGACTGCAGCCAAAAAGAAGAACAAATCATTCATTCCTCTGCTGATGTCAGTAATAATTTCACCACCGGCATCACAATCACATTTTGTTGCCTTCCCTACACAGGCTGAACCAACTCTATGCTGCCCTAAGACTTCAGCAGGCATGAATGGACATAAGGATGTTTTACAGTTAATTGCTGACTTAGACTCCTTGGCTTGGCCTGAGAAAGGACCAAGAATTTGCCACTACCCAGTGGGCTCACCAAGAAAACATCACTGTTTGCTACTGAGGGGAAAGCCAAGCCTGAGTTACTAACTCTGCTTCCCCATTCACACATTCCCTAATGAAAGAAAGAATAGAAAAGAAACGGAACTTTCTTGCATTGAGGTGTTGCACAGAGCTTAATCCATTGCAAATTCAGGTCTGCCTAAAGAGACAGTTTAGCTATTAATGCCTCGGTTTCACATGGCTTTTTTTTTTTTTTTTTTTTATAAATCAGATGATCCACTTCATTGTAGATTTTCATCCCTACCTCTGTCCCCATCTATTATCAATGAGTGACATCCTTAGGTGTGATTTCCTAACTGAAGAATAAAGGTTGTCTACCAGCAGGTGGCTGAGCCCTTTGTGTTTGCTTCCACCTCAGACAATATCCCAAATAATTTCCCAGTGGAAGCTCTTTTTGCAAAAGCTACAGATTGACTGCATGAACTGAAAGGTATTTTCCCCAGCTAAGCTGGTCAGAATTATGCTATACTGTTTAGTCCACATTTACCGCACAATTAATAGTGTAAGCCTGAGATGCGAAACTCTACAGGACACATAGCTGAGATGTGCCAGCTGCTCATACAAGCTTGCCTTGTAGTTTTTGGCAATATAATCAGCTATTAACTACAAGCCTAAGCATGGGTGGCAGGAAGGAATTCCTCGTCAATACCTTTAGTCCACCAGGTTAAAAATGTACGAGAGCCACCACAATTTGCACAGCCAAAGCTACACAGAAGTTCAGAACTTTGCTGAGCTTTTTCCTTTCACCTGTACCTACACACAAGAATTCTGCTCTCACATAGTACTAGAATAGAGATCTGGCGAGGTCCCAGGACTGACAGGTATTCCAAAATCTCATAATATTTTCAGGGCAAAATTAGAGCATGCCATATTTCCACACTGTAGTAGAAGGGTGAGAGGGAATGCAAATTTCATGGGTTTTTTTCTTTCTTTGACATAAATGCAGACAGGAGGATGTAGCTCAGCCACAGAATGCACCATCTCTTCCTTCCCCAAAATATTTTCACCTGTTCCTCTAGTCCCTCTGTATTGATTCCTACTTCCAACCCCTTCTCTTAAGCAAAGTCTCCTTTTGTTCTGTCACTTTCATTTTATTTGTTACTGCCCTGTTTGGGCTGACGAAAGGTTTTGGTCTTGTCAATAAGACAAAAGTGAGGAAGGAAGGAGGGATGACCAGGGATTCAAGCAGAGATGAGCTGGTGTGTCAGTAAGTGATTAAATAAATTGGACAAGTCTGACAATGTCGGAGGGCCAGTTAACTGGGCAAAGAATCAGCTGCTTTCAGAGCATGAAGGGAAGACTGAGGTGGCGTTTTATACCTCAGGGATGTTTGACAGGACCCTTTATGCTCTTTTTTAGGGATAAACTCTCCAGCTGATAGCATTTATTTGCACACCTTGCCTACTGCACAACACTGTTGAAGGTTTTTTTCCTAATTTTATTTTCCCCCAACACTAAGGTCCTCAGGGGTAGGCATCAAATTGCATCTAACTTTCGGCAGAGGAAGGCCCCTAGAGGGTTTACATCGGTTCTGAGAGCAGGTAAGCAAAAAGGGCGAAATACGTGATTACATTTAGCAAGCAGCATTCCCATCAGGACCGCAGTGCTGAGGATGGGTTTGGGGCTGCCCGAGGCGAAGCTGGCGGCAAGCGTGCCTCCCGGGAGCCGCTGCTGCCCCGGGGAAATCACCACCCCATCTCCACCAACCCACCGCCCGCCAGGCGCTGCGGGGACCCCTCCGAGCCCCGCGCTGGCCGCGCACCCGGTGCCCCGCTTCCCATTCTCATCTCCCTCCCTCCCCGGGAAGGCGAGCGAGCGTGTCTACCGCCGGCATTGCCACAGGCGCCGGTCTCCCAAGGCAGAGCAGGGAGCGGACCCGCGTCTCCCCGCCGTGGGGGCGGCTGCTCCTGCCTCCCAGTGCACGGCAACTAGCGGCTCGGCACGGGTCTCTCCTCATCCCCGCTGCTCCTCGCACTCACCGGGGCTGCTCTCTCCTCCCTGTCGATGGGGCAGCGGCACAGCACGGCCCGTCGAAAGTTTGGAAGCGGCGGCGGCCCCGCGTGGCAGCGGGGTGGGACGGGGCGGCTCGATCCCGCCGCCCGGGGAAGGATTCAGGCTCGGCGC
>JANRGW010037198.1:0-11989 GCA_024733675.1 Psilopsiagon aymara
GATATGGTTTAGTGGGAGGTGTCCCTGTCCATGGCAGGGGGGTTGGAACTGGATGATCTTAAGGTCCTTTCCAACCCAAACTGTTCTAATATTCTACGACGCCTTGAACTATATCAGGTTGCTCAGAGCATCCTCCATCCTGACCTTGAATATCTGCAGGAATGGCTCATCCACCACCTCTCTGGGCAACCTGTGCCAGTGTTTTTACCACCCTCATTGAAAAGAAAGTTTTCCTCATGTCCAGCATGAATTTCCCTCTTTTAATTTTAAACCATCCCCCTTATCCCATCACAACAGGCTGTATCTTTCTAACAGGCCCCTTTTAAGAACTGAAAGGCTGCAATAAGGTCCCCTGGAGTCTTCTCCGGGATGAACAACCCCAACTTCTGTAAAGCTTGTCTCTAGGAATCAGAGATTCCTTCTGCACACTTTGTGTGCTGAAATCACTCCGGGCCAAGAAAGAAATTGCAGGAAATTGTATTTCTTAGGAAACACAGCTGTCCCTGCCGCCTCCCAGAAGTGAGGCGTTCTCAACCCCGCTGAAAACTAAAGCTCTTCACTTTTCCTATTAATGGAGAGATCATTTCAGGAGATCATTATGAAAAGTTTTGTAGAGGCTTTGCTTAATGTTTTTTAAATCTATTTTTCCTTACCTAGGGTGTGTAACATGCCTAGATTATGATGAACACTATATTTTGACCTTTCCTAATGGTTATGGAAGGTAAGTAAATGTTCTATATGCTAGTTTCATTTTTTAATGCCTTGTAATACTTCATGCTTAATATTTGTCAGTTAACAGGTTATGAATACATACATTTGTAATTGCAGGTCTATTCTCACTGTGCCATGGATAGAACTTGGTGGGGAATGCAGTATTAATTGCTCAAAGACAGGCTATAATGCTTCCATCGTCTTCCACACGAAACCATTTTATGGAGGAAAGAAGCACAGAATTACAGCTGAAATCTTGTAAGTGGGTTTCTTCAGTCAATCTCACGTTTCCTCTTTTAAATGCTGACAGTGTTTTTTCAAGGTTGTAGCATAATATACTGAAACAGCTACAGCCCAATCGCTGGGCTCAGGATTACTGGGCGCGGAATGCCATTTTGTAGCCAAGGTTTGAGAGAGGAAACCTGCATAGGCCTGCACCCGGCCTTGTCCTTCCCTAAAGTATTCTTGGCTGATTACCACAAGGAACTTAAATTTTCAATCCTGCGTTATCCAAAATGTCTTCATCATTACCTCTCCTAAAAACACTGAAGCAAACCTTGTAATGCTGCTGTCTGTAGCATATCAGTTGAAGTTCTGTTTACCTGTTCACACCCGTGGTTTGGTGGATCTTTGGTGAGTCCCTGTGCATGTGCCCCAGGCACGGAATTCAGTGGAGGTTGTCATCCTGTTTGGAGATCTGCTGGGATGTCAGTAAGTGGATGCTGACAAAACTTGGTTTTAAATCACTTCTTGACATACACTGAGAGATCATTTTGTGATCTATCACAATGCCATTTAAGAACTAGCATTGGTGTTTCCCAGTAGTCTGGGGAAGTCTGTGAAACCTTTTTAAGCTTAAACTTCTTATTTGAAATCTAAAAGCCTGTAACTAATTTCCTAAACTGCAAATGTGGATACAGCCCTAAGGCAGGAACCGGCTTCTCCTGGAAAAACGCTTCCTTGTAAAGTTTATCTACTTTGGAGGTTCATGCAAAACTTCACTTGTAAATAGAACCTTAATCTCCTCTGTGTCAGTGGTGGACATTTGAAGGGCTGATACAAAACAGACTGTACAGCAACTAGGATATAGTTTTGATCGTTTAGGGTCTTCCAGTTCCTGTGCTACAGCTGAGAAATGACTGTTTGTTTCTGTTTAGTTCTCCGAATGACAAGAAACCCTTCTGCTCAATTGAAGGAGAATGGAATGGTGTCATGTATGCAAAATACAGCACAGGGGTAAAGCTGCCTTCTTCTCTTTCCTTTTTTTCAGACAGGGAAGATTGTGCTTAAAAAGGGGTTGGGTTTTTTGATGTGTTTGGAACTCCTGTGAAGCTGCCCAAAAGATCACAAGAACACTGAATTTGGGATTAAAATCCTGAATTTACTTTGTTAATCTGAAGGTAATTTGATCTTTCTAGCAAGAACAGAATCCAAAGAACGAGGGGTTTTCATGTATTTCCTGACAACCAGGGTACTTGACTTGAAGGTGTGTGAATTGTAAGTCTACATGAAGCCCTGAATTGTTTCATTTTAAATCTCACTCTGTAGGAGAACGCTGTCTTTATCGATACCAAGAAAATGCCTACAATTAAGAAGAAGGTAAGAAAATTGGAGGACCAAGCCGACTTTGAGTCTCGCTGGTAAGAACTTCAGTTAAATGGGCAAATTAAGACTTCTCTTGTAGTTGGATTCACATGTTCAGTCCACAGCCTTAATCTGGGCCATTACATGGAGAGCTGTGTTCCACATTGGCCTTTGCTGCAGAACAGAACCAAGGGACAGGTTGGGGTTTTGAGGGGGAAGAGGAGACCTGTAGTTCTTGGTCACATCCTCACTGGGACCAAATGTTCTAGGGAGGTCCAGAGGGCACCACTACAGCCTCTCCTGGCAATAGGGCAACTGTGGTTTAATATGTATTGGACTTTTTTCTGCCCTGTCAATTAAGTGAGACCTACTTTAATTCAAACCAATATCGCTAATAGCAAGATGCTGCTCGAACCTTGAAGCACTTTGCTTCTATAATTAGTCTCCTTTCTAATTTCTTTTTTTAAGCCTATGGAAAGATGTAACCTACAACCTAAAAATTAGAGACATTGATGCAGCCACGGCCGCAAAGCACGCACTTGAAGAAAGACAAAGAGCTGAGGCCAGAGCCAGAAAGGAGAACGAGACCTCATGGGAAACAAGGGTGAGCTTTATTTGAACGTGCCTCTATCTGCCCTCTAACCTGTAGCATGTGTTCCTTTCCAGCTGGGTCATCAAAAGCTTACATCTTGATTATTCCCTTTGTTCCAGTTATTCCATGAAGATGGAGAGTGCTGGGTTTATGATGAGCCGCTCCTGAAACGACTTGCTGCCAGTAAACATTAAGTGGGTTCTAAACCCAGAAAACATTGAAGCCTTGGCTTAGCGAAGTTTACAGCTGATAACTGCTGACTAGCTTGGTATCACGTGCATACCGTTTGGAGAAGCTGACCCCTCCAACTACAGTGGTTCCTATCTCAGGGATACTGGACTTACTGGTGCAGATAAGCAATTAAATGAAACAAGAAACGTCTTGGCTGTGCAGTAACTTATACTGGACTCTGCTCTACCGGCGGTGTGCTCAGGCTCCACAGGCAGGTGCTGGAGCCTGCTGACCAATGCTTCTGGAGCACAGGGAATCTGGGCTCTGAAGCAGATACACTTCGTATAACCACTGTGAAGGCCATGGCATTGGTATCAGTTGCATAATATTCCTGGGTCCTACGTATTTAAACACAAACAAGAAACAAAATGCAAGATGTCATTTAAATCAAATCGAGCTGATGTTGGCAATGTGTAAATATGAGGATTCCTTTGATGGGACAGTTTGTTAGAAAATGCTAGATCCATGTTATCTTCCACCTGTATGATAATCAAACCTTTTGGCATTTCAGTGTCTTGCCCAAAATAACTTTGTTATTCTGAGATTGAAATGTAACCATAGATAATTCTACTCAATGCATCTTAAAGCTTCATAAAATAGATTTTTCAAACTTCTCTTATGGACTTTTTATTTATTTCATAATAAATCTTTGCAGCAAGACATGTTTTTCAGCTGAGTGATGATCAATTGCTTTATGTCAAATGTATTATTTTAACCCCATTGGAACCCTTGCAGCTAAACCTACCTCTTAAAGTAGTTACTGAAGAAGCACAAGAAGCAGAATTTGCAGCATCCACCACTGGATTCTGCCTCCAGCCTCGTGTCTCTACGAGCTCTCCAGCACTGCAGGAATCTGTATTTCTGTGTTTGAAGTTAAATAACGGTTGAGTAAGGAAGTAGCTGTAGGTAGCAATCTTTCCAGAGTCAAATCTAGCTTTTATTTGAGTTCATCTCAATTTTGTCTATGTTGCATACAGGAAGACTAAAAAAAAAGCAGTGTGAGATTGAAGCTTTGGGCTTTTTTCCCTCCCACCCACCAGTAACACCTCCAGAACCACTGAACAGTCTCTGAAGAGCTGCAACTGCTGCAGGAGTGACAGGCAAGACAGTCTGAATGGGAAGACGCAGCCCACACCTCAGACAGCTGGAGAGGAGAACGTGGCATCTTTCTGGTGGGGGAAGCACTCCCTTTGCTTCAGCAAGATGCAAGACAGGACCTGTTCTTAATGTAGGAGATGAATGAGAAAGGCTGGCTGGAAGCTTCCTTGGTATGTGAATGGAGCCCTGTGTTGATAAAACCAGGTTTGGAGCGCTTGTGTTGCAGAAAGCAGTGGTAGCACACGTGGCTGCAGGGCAAAATGCTGATTTTATTTTAGTATTTTATGGTAAGGGAGAACATTCAGAGTTGATGTGTAGGCTTTGATATCCTTGATGGAAGTAACGTCAGTCATCAAAGAAGACGCGGGCAAGAAAATAAGCTGAGGTATTTCACCAGATGAAGAACTCTGTGCTTCTGAGACAGCCGGAACCTCTGAGTCCCCTTCATGTTTTCCATATCCAACCACCTGGAACACAGTTACCAAAAGCAAGAAATTCTACTCTAGGCTTCTGTAAGTTGATCTCACTCAGTTGCCCTGACAATTAAATGCAGACACTTAAATGCAATTTGAATAATAATTGGAAATGTCAAAAATAGGAGCAGTAATGCAGACAACCACCACAACAAAAATTAAGTGACAGTGTTCTTCTACCCCATTCTTCTCTGAGGTTATCAAAGGTTGGTGTTTCAGGACCTGCAAATACTCACATGTACACTGAGCACTTTCTTCTTGCTGCTTCTGTGAGCTTGGAACCAAGTCACCAGGTTGGATTGTGTAACAGACTTCAGAGCTTCAATCTGCAACCCACAGGAACAGGGTTGAATTAGCACAGCAGTGATTCAGGTCATTTCAAATACAGAAATGGTTCCTCTACAAACTCTAGCCCATTAAAGTAACCTTTTTTAAATGATGTAGTTTTAAAATCAGTTTCTCACCAATAGCATAAATCCCCCTGATTTAAAACTTCAGCACAGAGCAACACGTGCCTGTTCCATTTGGCATCACTTAACACCAACCTCACGCGCAAGCCTGTCGAAGAGATACTGCTGTGTCACAACTTCATTCCAGTTCCTGTCTACTTCTTCTCCGAGATGGGAGTCTTCACATTCTTTAAGATTTATCAAAGCTGTAACCTACATTTGAAAAAGACAAAACAATTCTTTAGGGAGAGTTTAAAACTCTTTCATTTTACCATCACACTGAAGCTGAAAGAAAACCCAAACTGTAAGTGGCTGGAGAGCAAACATTTAGAGAATGATGGCAGAATGGAGTAAGAAGCAGGATCGAAGTCAGAAAACCTCAGAAACAGACCAAAGAGACGTAACCAAATCCTCCCATTTAGGTGTCAGTTCAAGGAACAGCATTTCAAGATCACTTTTTACCTGGGTGTTAAAAGCATCTTCAGTTAAATGCTTGATTTTCTCTTCAAAGCAATCAAGAAACTCCTCAATTTTCTTGTCAACCAATTCAGAACTAAAAGAGAGTTAAACAATTAAATCAGGCAGGAAAAACTCGATGCCAAGGGGTAAAGGAGGAGAGCAGCCTCCAAATGACAAGGGAACAGTTGGGACAGGCTTGCTTTCCTCCTCTGCAGTCCTCAGCCCTAGGTATAAATTGGATTAAGGCAGAAAGAATGACACATGATGGACTGTGAGGTTTCTGACATGTTAAAGTCTTCACAGGTGACACATCTCAGTAATGGAACTGTCACCAACTGCAGAAGTGAAACTCTCACTGGCACAAGATGAAATTGTATTCGAAGAGACTCTGCCCTGTGAGGGTGCTGAGGCGCTGGCACAGGGTGCCCAGAGAAGCTGTGGCTGCCCCATCCCTGGTAGTGTCTGAGGCCGGGTTGGACGGGGCTTGGAGCAACCTGCTCTAATGGGAGGTGTCCCTGCCCATGGCAGGGGGTTGGAACTGGATGAGCCTTAAGGTCTTCCAACCAAAACCAGTCTGGGATGCTATGATTGCCTGTGGAGCACTTACTTGAATTTAGTTGCCTGGGTGGCTACTGTGATGGAGAAGCCAAGAATCCCAGAAGTATTCCTGCAGGTAGGGTAGACATAGTAGCTAAAAACAACAAACGGAAACAATAAAGTCATTCCACAGCACGGTTGTGTTCTCATTTACAAGACAGGCTACAAGTTAGAATAGTGTTGGTACTTCAGAAAGAAAAACCTCAGCTATAAATTCCCTTCTGCCCTGCGTCGCTGCACTGCAGCGTCTTCTCATGTTGATGAACTCCTTTCCTTGGCACAGATTTGTGTTTGTGCTCCCACAACAAATTCACACGGTGCCAGACCTATAGCTGTGAAAAGCTTGTTCCAGTTTCCAAGGTAGAAGGGGGCCTCTGAGGGAGGCTGCTACGCACCACAGAGCTGCTGTGAAAACAGCCCCAGGGAACAGGGAGCTGATTTAGGAAGTGGAAGGAACAACTTTGTGCTGAGTAATTCTGAGCTAACACACTGGTGATAGATAAAATTCTTAGGGGCTCAACAGCAACTTGGCTGCAGCCTCTATCAGTTGCGTTTCCATTACTGTAATTCACAAATTAGCCACTGTGCAGGAAGTGTTTCCAGGATAAAACTGCTGGGGAACAGCAAACGTAGGAGTGCAGGAGCTGTCCTCCACAGCAAACTCACCCAAGGGTCTGCTTGGTCCTCAGGAAGTCAAAACAAGGCTCTTCCATGTGCATCTGCAACAGAGCACACGCACATTACAGCAGCAGCAGTGCCCTGCAGCCACCCTGCAGCTCAGCACAGACCCATGACTGGAGCATGTGAAGGCAGCTGCAGCGCTGCCTCTCCAGCTACACCCACTGAATGAAGGGGGCTCAGTCTCGCAGAGCAGTGTTCACACTGTCCCTCACTGCAGCAGCTTGGGGATCCACGTTAAACCAAGTTTAACTGGAGCAAGCGATAGATACATGCTGCTCCCTTCATCCCATTTAGCCCCAGGGCCTTATCTTAGCTCCAAGTGCTGTTTTTAGGGAAGGCACTTTGATAAGCCAGGAGATACAAACACTAACTTACCACAATCAGCTCCATGAGAGTATATTCCCTTAGGCTTCTGGCACCTGACTAGAGAGAAAACAGAGAACCTGGAGTCATTTCCTGCAGTTAAATGCTGTAGTTCAGACCAAGGTGAGGGTTGTGGCACATGCCTCAGCCCGGACTGCAGCACCAAATTACAATTCACAGCAGGGACAGATGAAAAGTTCCTGTTTCCCATGAAGGCCTCAATGTGGCCCTCAGAAGAGAGGGAAGGGGCTCAGCCCAGGACCACAAGATCAGTAGTGGGGACACCAGGGGATCACCAAGGCACAAACCCAGCTACAAGCACTAGCACAGGCCCTGGGGAAGCCCACACACTGCGAGAGCACACCTGGGTTTAAGCGAGGTTTCAGCACGCTCTGCCCAGTGACTGTAACTGCGGCTGTACTTCAGCCACATCAGCACCAGCAGCTGCCAGAGGGAAGAGGCCAGTACCCACCAAGCCAACACGTACCTGGTAATAGACTGTCACCTCTGAGTTGGCATCTCCTTTGTTGAGAGTTTTCACCTTACAGAGCAGATGTGTATTTGGCAAATCCACCACTCGGAACTGAACAGGGCAGGGATGGACCAGGGGAGCGAACTGGAGCTTTCTGAGGGCAGCACAAATAGCAGAGCCTCAAACACCGCTCATATCTCAGCCAAAACCAATACAACACCCAGACATGCACACAGTTGGCCTGACTTTATTTTCCCCTTCTCCAAACCAAACCAATGCCCACTGAAACTGCCACGATGAACAGTCACCTCCCACAACCACCTCTTAAGGAGGGGAGAAGGGAACTTCTGCACCACTCCCACCCTGACCCCTTCCTCCAGAAAAGCATCTGAACTTGATTATGGTTTCCACTGATGAGTCAGAGATACTCACTGAACAACGTAATTCAGAAAATCATTTGCTTCCTAGGAGAGAAAACATGAGTTTTATTTAGAAGAGAATTATTACCCCAATTCACAACCACACACCCCAGAGCATCACTTCAGAAGGTGACCTCCCAAGCAAAGACCAGCCAAGCTCTCACACCAGCCACATCCCGGCCCCCTTGGCACCTCTGCACCATGCTGCAAAACAAAACAGAGGCTCCAGGCAGCTTCTTGCACCGTCACTTCTCCAGAAGCCAGAGGAGTAGCATCAGCCATCACAACAGTGAAAGGTGGGCACAGGAGGATGGAAGGCCCCTCCTTGTGCATCACGCTGGGGCTCTGGGAAGGAGACTTCGGTTTAAGTGGAAGAAATGGAAGGAAGTATGAGGAACACTAACACTAAAACACATCCTAAAGTTGACGTAGGAGTTAGATCTGCACAAGCCACCCTGTAAAGGAGCTCAGTTCACAGAGGCTGCAGCAGCAAAAGCATTTTGAATGACGATTCTTAGCAAATCAGGTTTGGATTCCCAGACCTCCTCCTGTCCCACAGCTGACATGACAAGAACCTGACCTCCCAAAGGACAGTGGCATGTTTCCTCTATGAGGCTTTAAACAGTTTAAAGACAAACACCTCCAGGAAAGACAAACTTCACAGCACAAATAGGAACTGCAGGGGTTTCTCTCCCATGACAGGCACTCGGTGCCACTGGATACATGCAGCTAAGCCCCATGACAACCCTGTTTTAAAAGCCTGACAGAACAATGTCAGGGGGACAGTCTTTGATGCATATTGCAGGCGTTTGACAGGACTGAGGATGAGTGGACCTCAGAGAGGTTTGAGCAAACCATGCAGGAAATCAGATGTCCAGGAGAAAGGTACTTCGAGGGAAGCCTCCTCCTGTGGTACCACTGTGGACATTTCTCAGTATCAAATAAATCAGTACACCAAATGTTATCGCAAATGGTGGCAACAGGAGAACGGGTTGCAGGCAGGTTTCTACCACATTCTTTCCTCTCAGCAGTTTAAATCCAAATTCCTGGAAACTTCTGTTCAAACCACCAACTATGGCCTCCCCAGTGGCCTATCCAGGCGAGCACTCCTGAGGTGTTAAGAGGTGAGGCTGCCCTGTCCCAGCAAAGCTCCAGACTGCCAGTACCGAGGAGGCAGTCAGGGGATGTTGGAGTTGTGGCAGCTGTGTTAAAGCACATCTTAGGAACAAGCGTCAGTGTGTGTCAGCTGCTGAAGCTGTACTTACTCTGCTCGTGAAGTTCCCTTGTACAAGACCCTCTACAAAGAGCTGTGATTTGAAAGCCTTAACAAAGGACGAGAGAGACTCAACAGAAAGGCCATTCATCAGTGTCTGGTATTTGTCGATCATGGACCACCTCCCGTGCTCCAAAATGAGGAGACGCACATCTCTGCAATGCAAGAAGGAAAACATCACCACAGGCTGTCAGGAGCTGTTCAGTGTAACACATGCCATTTTGGTCTTGGGATTGTACTGGAGACAGGGAGCACTGTTGTGGGCTGACTGTGCCCTCCCTCAGCAGCTGCTGTTGGCTACAGCTCACTTCAGCAGCGACCTGGATGTCCAGTCTGACCCACGTATTCAATCTGCTGGTTGCAGAGCTGATTGAGCTCCCCAAAGCTCCCCTACAGCACAGTGATTTCCAAGCTCTTCAGTCAACCTCAGCACTTGCTCTGCAGCCACTTCTCGCCCTCCCCCAGAACTCACTTGGCCAGAGTCTCAGGTTTGATGAGGATGTTGAAGTATGTTTTCTTCAGCTGCTCTGTTATCATTTCAAACACTGCTGGAGTAAAGCTGAAGTCAGACAAGTAATCAATGATGAGCTGAAAGAGAAGCTGTAAAGAAAACAATTCTAAGTGTTTTTTTTAAGAACCAATTTAAACTTAAACTTATATAATAATTTTTAAGAATCATTATTCCTTGATCAACACAAGACACAGCGCTACTGAAGCACATTCCTCACTTCTGGCAGATGTTCTTCACTAAACAATTCTATATCAAATCACTGTCAGTTTCAAAAGGAAAGTGAATGAATTAAGCCCAAGGTCTCCAATTGATAGTTTCCATATTCTACTGAAACAAACCTATCCTGTAATTCCAACAGTTCTGCATTAGATCCTCCAGTTTTCCCTTTTACAGCTGGCACAATGGCATTACCACAGAGCAACATTCACAACTTCAAAAAGGAACATTTGGACCATGCTATTTGTATCTCCGTCTTTTTCTGTTTAAGCTCACATTAATAAGCCTGAGGCAGTCTTGTTAACACTCCAGCCAAGCTCTTGCAATGGAGGTCTAAGGAAGCTGGGCACTTTTCTCTTCTCTGTGCTTTATATCTCTTACAGAGAATGGGACCGGGGATCCCCCAGTGCTCAGAAGGGAAGCTCTTACCAACCTGACAGAGAACAACTGCACCCACAGCAGCATGTGCAGAAGCTGCACCTCCAAAGTCAAGCTCTAAACAAAACCTGTTTCCTAAACAAAACCTGTTTTCCAACACAATTCTCCAGGCACTGTGCAGACAGCTTTAGCTTTACAGCTGGAGAGCCTCTAACACCCGGAATGGTCATGGGAGACTTGGAGCTCTTACAAGTCCCTCTTCCCTGACAGAGAAGGCTGTCGGAGTCTTTATCAGTTACTAATTAAGGGAAGATTTCTCGAGTCAGCCTAAGGTCAGCAATTCCAGCTAGTGAAAGTGAATACATCTTTCTAGATGGCAGCACATGAGAAAGCATTTGCTGTGTATCTGAACACAGACACATATTTTCCAGTTTTAAATACCCCATCTGAACACTCAACCAGGCTCCAGCTGCCAGGAGAAACAGCACAGCCCCTGGGAAGCAGTGTGCTCTAAAGTATTTAGAAGATCAGCAGTACTTACAGGTAGTTTGTGATTGAAACCCTTCACTTGAATGACTAAGCCGTGCTCTCCAGCTACAAGCTTGTATTCCAGCTGAGCAACGTCTGCTTCATAAGCTGGCTCCCCAAGGTTGTGGGAAAGGATGTTGACAAATGTATCAAACAAAACTATGCTGCATGGAGAAAAGGGCAGAGGGTTAAAAAGAAAGAAGAAGATGGAATAGAATGAAGGTAAAAGTCAAGCTCAGTGACTCTGATGGTTGATGGAGCACAAGAAGTTCTCCAGAATATATCTGAGTAAAATGAGACTCAAAACGAGTTTTGCACAAACCCAGAACTACAGAATGCAAGTTTCCCTTTATCCAAAGCACACAACAGTTTGCCATTCAACTATTCTTTGCAACAAATAAGATTCCAGCTTCATGTGATTTAAGACTTCTTCAAGATAGGGATGTACGCTGTAACATGCCAATGCTCAAATATGGAATAATCACACCGAAAAAGACAATTATGCTTTGTGTAAAGGAATGGAGGAGGGATGGGCTCAGCTATGCTGAAGAGTTGAGTAATGAGATGATTATTTATCTATCAAGATAAACCAAAATGAGCTACAGCAAATCAGACTGCCCACTGTGGAAACTGCAGTCTGTGCTTTCAGGTTTTTGTTACTGTCTGAATTCCCATTCAAAGCTTGATCTAACAAAGCTCTGATGAAACCAGATTTACAAAGGCTTTTCCATTAGATTTGTTGTGCAGGTCTCAGCAGGCTTGTGACAAAAGTACTATGAAATCTGTTACAAATGGCAATGCCAGCCCAAGACCACCACACACACAGCATGTCTCATAGCAGCCTTCCAGTATCTGAAGGGGGCCTATAGGGATGGTAGGGAGGGACTCTTCATTAGGGACTGTAGTGAGAGGACAAGGGGTAACGGGTTCAAACTTAAACAGGGGAAGTTTAGA
>JANRGW010037199.1:11135-40275 GCA_024733675.1 Psilopsiagon aymara
GCCCCCTTCAGATACTGGAAGGCTGCTATGAGGTCTCCACGCAGCCTTCTCTTCTCCAGGCTGAACAGATCCAACTTCCTCATCCTATCTTCATACAGGAGGTGCTCCAGTCCCATGATCATCCTCTGACCCTACTCTGGACTTGTTCCAAAGGTTCCATGTCATTTCTATTTTGAGGACACCAGAACTACACACAATACTCCAAGTGAGGTCTCACGAGGGCAGAGTAGAGGGGCAGGATCACCTCCTTCGACCTGCTGGTCACACTCCTTTTGATGCAGCCCAGGATACGGTTCTGTGTCCCCAAGACCATTTGATTCCAGTGGCTAATTTCAGCAAAGTTTGACAGAGACCTTGTGAGAGAAGAGGTCGCTAAGACAACTGTGCTCCTGCAAATTTTGCGAGAGTACACAGTTAGGAAGAAAAGGGAATTCCACATTAGTGCTTCACGAAGGCTCTCTTGCAAAACAAGTGGATATTAATAAATCCCTTTCATTACACTTTTTGGAATGCATGCACACAGGCACACAGTTTAAAACCAACCCTGAGTAAGAAACCAAGTTTAATCAGAGCTGTCTCTTAGGAAAAGAGGTGAGTTTTCTCATCCATTCTGTTCAGCTCCTACTTAAAAAAATCCTAGATGATAATTTTCAAAGCTGGCAATAAATGTTTTTAAAAGCATTCCACATATTGAAAGTTGTTGAATGGTTTTAATACCAAATGAGTTTTCAATGTGATTGGGGAGGTCACCCCTCTAGACAAGGAGCTTCAACCCTCTGTGCCTTGTTTAGGAAGTGGGAAAATCCCACGGTGTTCTCCTAAATGATAGGCAATTTTGAAACATGTATTTTGGGCCTGGAAAGTTACAGACTCAACGGCTTTTCCTGCAGAGTCCACAAATTATGTTAAGTATGAATAAATATTGCTAAGTACCAAGATGCAAGTCAGCTCCCAAGAAGAGACTTAATTGTTAAAATTGCTATAGCAGTTAACCAAAGTCTTACTAAAGGACACATCCTTCGTGGCTGGCAAGTCAATTCTGGCCGGCACTAAAAGGAGGAAGTTCACCCTCTGACACTTACCAAGCAAGAAAATCTAACTTCCGAGCTCTAAACAACAGTCCAGAGGCAGAAAGCAACAACAAAGCAATATACCCTGACTCAACAGAAGAAGTAATCTCCCAGGTGAAGGGCTCCAAGTGTGATCTGGCAACTGGGTTTTATCTCTTCCAGAAAATTGAGTCAAAACAAGTAATTCTGTTTCCCACTCAGCATTGTGACTCCAGATTTGGCTGGACAGGGAAAACCGAAAAGGAAAAACTATGCTTAAGATATCATGAGACACCTCTGAACAAATTTTAAATTAACAGTTAATTAGCAGTTTACTACTGCTGCTCCACTATTTCCTTAAATGGGTGGAAACAATACTATCCTATATTTGGGTTGCTAGTTTGTATTTTCCCAGCTCATAGGTTCATGTATTTGTATCTCCATCAGTGCAAACAGGAGTTTTGCTAGCCTTTTTAAGGATAAAGTTAATTTCCAATACAGAAGAATCAATAACAATGGTTTTATTACAAGACTCAACACATGCTGGATATTGCCACAAAGGCAGAATATTGTGGGATCCCTTCTAGTAAAAAGGATTTCTCTTGCTGCTCTGACAGTGCTATCCAATATTTATCACTGTACTATTCAGTTCCATAAAAGCATCTGATGATGTTGCATCTGCATATGAACAACACTGGTCCTGAGCTACTGAGCAAGACTCAACCCTTCTAAACATCCTGGTTTATGCTACAGACAGGACAGGGAACTATGCAACAGCAACAGTTTGCTCAGAGATGGGTCAGGCAAGTCCTTTTCTGTTGGTTATTCCACAGTCTTACATCTGAATACTTCAAAAGCAGTTAAACTCAGTAGCGTTATCCCATGAATAAGGTTAGATGTAGACATGTCATTACTTTGTTTTTCTCTCCACTCTGGCTCATAGATAGGATGGCTGGATGCATTGCTCGGTGCCTGTAGGAGGATAGGGTGAAGGAGGGAGTTTGAAGAGCCTGATCTGCCAGCAGTGCTTATACAAATGCTCTCAGATGACAGCAATTAAGCCTCAAGCATACAGCAGGAAATAGAATTACTCCCAAATGTCTGCTGCACATAGATTGTTATAGGGAGGCATGCGGGGCATGTCTGAGAAAACACTGCTGCAGATCTCAGCAGTTGGAGCAAATCAGTCAAAAGCTGAAGGCAGTAGTAGGGTGCCTGGTCTCTGCTGGAGCCCACATGACCACAGACACCCTGCTTGGACTTCGTCACACAAGGGAGTTACAGTGAAGTCAGTTCAGCTACAGCTGCCTGTACCACAGTCTTCATCCTGACTGAGTGCAGAAAAAGTCTAAAAAGAGTGCTTATCATAGCCAATCATTACATTTCATTATTTCAAGAGGCTTGAGGCAACAGAGATCATTTGTTTTTCTAAGCAAACTGTTCAAGCACATTCTTGACTCTGGGATGACATTTTTAAGCTGAATCACTTTCATTTGCATGAGGAAAGGCTGGTCCCACAGAAACAGCAGGTTCTTTTGGCGCGAAGCTTACAAAAAGAATGTGCAGCAAGAGACCTTGTCAGTGGAGGCAGAACAGGGCCAGGGCTCAGGGCTGCTGAACGCTCACAAGTTTGGCAATATAGGCATGGTCTATACAATTAAACCAGAATTAAAACTGCAATTAGCACATTTCCTAAAATGTAAGAGGCTTCACTCTGGAAGCAAACATGCCCCAGCAGTGGGACTTCTGCCCAACCTGATGCTACTGCTAATTAAAGCAAATCTTATCAGGATGCAAGGAACTGTGCCTGAGTATTTAAACCTAAGTCTAAACCAACAAGATTACACTGAAAATGTAGTATTCTTCTACTGCC
Organism: Psilopsiagon aymara; assembly: GCA_024733675.1. Lineage (NCBI taxonomy): Eukaryota > Metazoa > Chordata > Aves > Psittaciformes > Psittacidae > Psilopsiagon > Psilopsiagon aymara. The sequence continues at coordinate 14,058 of JANRGW010037199.1, forward strand.
TACTTTGGCTCACTGTTCTGGAATCTATGAATGTTTGGCTTTTGGTCTTTCAAAACCCAGTCTTGGACTGCTGTGCATCAGTAAGAAACAATGCATTTTGGCTGTGAAGAACATTCTTTCAGCTGCTTCCTGTGCCAGTATCAGTGAGACATGGTTTCCACTCACAGTACATTTGGATTCCTGTAGTAAAACTATCAGCGATTCACAAGAAGACATCTTGGTTGTCCAGCCAGAAACTGACTGCTCAAGCAACTAGCTATGCAGGGTAAGACTGCACTACGTCACCTAGGTTCTGAAATTACTGTTTCTTGATGGTTTCAAAACTGATCCTTTAGAGGTGGACTATGTTAACAGCTGGACTTCATCTTTGAACTTGATAGCCCCACCAGCTTTTCATTCACTTCCCTGTACAAGCAGTCCCATACTGAACACAGGACTAAATACTTCCCCAATTTGCATATGGATGCTACAAGAGATGGCATCAAAAGCCTTTCTAAACTAAAGATTAACAGTAACCACTGCTCTTCCTTTGTGCACCAAACCAGTTACCTCATTTTAGAAGGCAATCAGATTTAACCAGTTCAATGGCAAAAAGGAAAATCCATTAAATAGACAGCCCCTAACTGCAGTCTGATCTTCTCTGCACCCATCTAGACAAACTCAAAGTAACCAAACAAATACCACTGTTTTAGTTTCACCTATGCTATAATACTCAAAGTCTAACTGATAAAATAACCATGCAAAAGAACTAATTTGCCTTCCTTTTTTTGTAGCATTTAGCACCTTTGAAGTTACACAAAATGGGTATGGATGTCTCGCCTTATTACATCTAAAAGAAACACACTTGCTGCTCCCCAAACTTCCTCATTCTTTGAAGCTATACACATCAAAGTTCAATAGAAACATATCATTACACATTGCTTTTCCATAAAGCTTTTCTACATTGTGATTTGTAAAGCGGACTCATGTAATCCCATACATGTATCCTTGCTGCTAATATCACCCTCTTTTTCACCTAAAAATAAAGATTTGTAATTAGTAAGAAAACTCAGTTCCATAATTAAAACTCCTTGCATTCCAACAGGCTCAGCATTTCAAACTGAAAACTACCCTGTGTTTGGGTGGAGTAGGAAGGTATTGCTGGAAAGCTATAGTCATAATATGCTGTTTGTACAGCAAAGCTATTAATTTGCTGAAACTCTGGGCTTCTGAGAAATCAAAGAATAGCAAGCAAGAAAGTCTGCAAAAAAATCAGGAACAAACCCTCTCTTTTCTGCTACCGCTACCTTTACCATAAGTTCAGACAGCTTGGTCAGCAAGTTCTGGTTTCAAGATGACATGGAACAAACTTTGGCAGCCCTGAGGGCTGCTTTCTACACAGCATGAAGAGATGGTTATAAATAAGCAGCCTGGTTTTAAGTGCAATCTAAAGTCAAACACACACATGCGTATGGGGAAGAGACAGTGATTTAGGTGCATCTCATGCCCAAGAGAGAATTTAACTTCTATGCATGTTAAACTTATTTATTTTTTACAGGCACAGAAGCAGTTTCCTTCTTTCAGTGCATAAAAGTGACAATGTCAGTAAATCACTGAATCGAGCTCAGTTCATTTAAATGAACAGGTTAGGGATGAGACAATCTTTGAGCCTGAAAGTGAAAGTAAGGCAATTAGCACTGGTCGGGAATTTTTCTACTTTTTTTTTTTTTTTTTAAATATTGTTGAAAAGCACTGAATTACTGAAATATCAAGGAAGGTACCTTTATTAGACACATCTACTTGAAAACCTTTCCTTTCATTTTCAGGAAGTTTGGAATGACTTATTTCACTCAAGAAAACTTCAGAGTTTGTTAAAGAGAACTTTATACCAAAAAAAAAAAAGCCTTGTAAAAAACATCCCAGTCAAACTGAGGAAAAATGTTTTCGTCGACCTGACCTGATTTTATCTTTTTTATCATTACTGAGTCATGAGACATCTTCCAGGTTGCTTCAATTCATCTGATATTTATAAGCAGCACCCCCTCCTACCAGAGGGTGGTGGTTGTATATTGCAACTTCTAGCATGTCTTAGAATAGACTATCACATTTGCACACTGACATACTTTAATGCCTACTAGGAGGAGAATAGAGCCAGGGCATGGGAAGAATAGCCTTACTGCATTTTGAGAGTATTACATAACTTCATTAAATTTAAGCAGGAAGTTTAAACAAAACTCCATTTCTTGTTTTGCCTTTATGCAATGGTAGAAAATAGCAGCATTAACCTCGTTAATGTTAGTAAGGCATTAATGTTAATAAGCCATCATAAGAAAAATCCAGTGTGAAAGAAGAATTAGAGGTATCTTTGCCTATCTGGAGACTCTCTGTTACTGTATTATGCATTTGAATACAATTACATATTTCTGTTTCAATTTTATTTTTAACTTCATTTTGGTACTGTCCCAATTCTTGGTACACATATATGGAAAAATCAGCATAAAAAAACCTCACAGTGAAAGTTAAAAAAAACCCAGAAAGGTCAGCAGAGGAAAAATCTTATCCACCCTGTCATTTAGATGCATAATGTTGATAGAGGCTTTTTAAAAAGATACATACCAGCCATTACTTTGCCCTCCTGCAGGATTATGGTTTCTGGGACAGAGGAAATTAAAGGCTTTCCTGCAGGTTCTCTTGCTCTTATTCATTGGTTATCATTCCATACTTCAGGGATAAAGCATTATAAACTTCTGTCAGGCAAATAGACCCTACTAAAAAGTTTCTGAATTAATTAAAATTCAAGTAGGGATGCGTAGTTTAAAACAATCCAGCTGTCATCACCTCCAGCTACTGCTTGCTTTGAACTTGATCTACTCTTTATTTCCATTAGTTCCTTCTTTCAAAACCACTTTATCATTTTCCAGATCTTTTTAATTTTATCCTACTATTGTTTCTTTGATATGAGCCTTTAAAAGCCCAGGAAGGCAGCATCCAAGTCACAAGAACTTGGATGTTGCAAAGCAAAGTTCTACAAATACTGGCATCTTTTTGCAACAGTTCACAATCACAGAAGAGTTACGAGCTCCAATCAGGTGCACGTAAATGCATAAAATACATTTTTTATTTTGGCTGTTTATTTTCCCTTTTGTAAAAGAATGAAAGTCTGTGTGGGGTTGAGAGAAGCATCCAGGCTTAAGGGCTGCAATGTAGGTACTAGACTCCAGACAACTTTTCAGGAACAACTCAGAGTATGTGGGCACTCTAGTCCGTGATTATGCCCCATTGCTAGTATAAACAGCCTTTTCATTGCACTCAGATATCTGTATAAACAACATAGGGAATCCTGACTTACAACTGGGCTTCTATGTGACCAAACTCCATTTGGACTTTGAAGTGGAAGTTACCAGCTGGAAGCTGGAATCCGGCACATCATCTTCAACTCAGTTTAACAATGAAAATTTGTCTTAGTCTATCTATCTCCAAAAATACATTATAGTAACACATACCCAGCTGAAAACAAAACAAAAAAAGGACTGCCCTTTTTTTGCCCTTAGTCTTCTGTGCTATTAAATTATAAGCTTTTGGGGACAGTCATCAATCAATCAAAAGACACACATTAATGTCAATGAGCTTTAATCTCATGCAAAGCATTACTGTGTTACATTTAAGGGCACTGAAATTTCATGATGCATAGCATCACTTCAGCTCCTTATAAGCACCTTCCAGTGCAGCTTTTTTCTCTCTAATGCAGTAGATCAGTATTATGTGACTATCCATGGTACAGGAAATGTATCACCAATCACATCTTTCACACAGTATTTTAAGAGTGCAATGCAAGCAACAAATAAGAACAGCTGAATTACTTCTTTCAACCTTACAGTTTAGTACTTTTCATAAAGGACCTAAAGATCCTCTTCGGGGCCCTGTGGGTAGAGAAATATCGCAGGGTTTGCATTTAAACAATATCCTGTGATTGAAGAAGCCTGACATATAAATATGACACAAGTCCATTCAGCAGCTCTCTGATATTTTTCAAGTGACTCCCTGGAGAAGCTCAGATAATGTTTTGCTTGCTTCAGATAAACTACAACTTACCAAAGCTCACCAGAGCCTTTTAAGGTCTTACTATTTTTTCCTCAAAGAGCACCTTCATTTCCTACATTTTTATGTTCCTAATTGCATTTTCTGAACCGCAATATCCTTCCACTTTGCCTTCTTCCTCCAACCCCAAAAATCCCCCTCTATTTCTTTCCCTAAGAGAACAAACCATACTTTTTCCTTTAATTCACTGCCTTACATATCTTTTAGTGTCACATCAAGAATACACCTTAACATTGCAATTTCCTGTTCAAGAACTGCTCAATATTGTAAGTATAAATATAAGAATATTATCATCTCTAATGGCACTGACAAAGACACTCACGTTTCTTACACTTGAAGAAAAAGAATGGAAATATGGTGTTGCATCCTCAGCTGATTCCAAAAGCCACAGCTTTGAGAAATCAGCAACCATCAGTCAACTGGATCGTCTCCCCTTTACATCAGCTAAAGATTTGGACTTTCAATCCATCAATTAGCAACTGGGTTTTTTACATAAGTATCTATCTCTCTGTTCCAAGAAAGTTCCCAGAGGATTAGAAATAGCTGTCATCTATCCACAAAGTGCTCTAGAGGTCTGTGATAATTTCCAGAGCAGTGTCCTATTTTATTCACACTGGTGAAAAAATGTAATATTGCCAGTGTCCTTTCTCACTAACTCTTTCTCCACCAATGGGCTGTGACAGCGTAGCTTCCTGCAGCTACTCCCAACAACCTTTTGTGCAAATAAGGCCAAATATGTCAAATCGTGAATCAAATTCATTAAAGAATGAATTCTTCCCTACTTTCATTCACCAGGGCCTTATTCAGAGTTTAAAGCAAAATCCTTCAAGGCTTATGGTCTCCTAACTTCTACCTGTTGTCATGAATCTGACTATTATACGTGGCAAAGACAACAGACAACTTTATTAAATGAGCGAAAGAGGAAAGCAGACAGATTTTCACAGATTAAACACACATAAAACTCATCATGTCTGTTCAAACTTTGTGTGAACAGGTACAGCTGCACTTAATCTAACAGATCAACATCACCGCTGACAGGATCCCACTGTTTATAATCACTCTTTAGCACAGTCACCTGCAGTACCATTTTTTAAAGAGCTGCAGAATGATGCATGTCTGAATGCGATCCTCTATGTTGTTACCCTTAAGAACTACCAAAATTGATGAACTGGGGGGAATATAAAAAGGAATACAGCTTTTTGCCTCTGGCAACAAGATATGCATGAATTAATGTATTCATGGCATGGTATCAAAAGGGAAAACTATGCTACATAAACCATTCTTACCATGTCCGTAACTGCACTCTTGTATGTTACAGGCATTGAAGAGAGGAGACTATTTTTGTAGTGATAAGTTTGACAAGCAAAGATAAGAATCACTTTACTGGAAACAGATGGTTTATACTGCTATGCTATAGATAAAGTTGTGTCAGCATTTCCATAAAAGGCCTCCCTGTTTACTGCAGTTTTCAAACTGGCAGGCATCATTTCTACTTCAACTAACAAAATATAATCCCAGGAATAATCTGGAAAAACTGAAGAAAAAGTCATTCTTGAGTCAGCCCTGGAAAATTGAGAAGGGAAGTGCTTGTGGGGGCAGACTGACAGCAAAAGTGGTAGTATCACAGCAGTTCACCAATTTCTACCAAAAAGCAGTTACTATGCAAGGCCATATCTTAGTCTGCTTCTGTGGATGTTCATGGCACACCTGCAGTGGTTTCATTCATGCGGAATCATAATGCAAGTCATCTATATAACAGTTGTACAAATAGGCATAAATAATATATGTATTTTATGAATAGTTGTAAACCAAGCATAATACCTGTTAGAGACTGAAAATAATGCAGATAAAATAGATGGAAAAGCTTAGGTCCTACAAATTTCAGAATCTTTGTCTATTGGATGATCTGACAGAGATTTCATTACTGCTGAAACAAACCCCAAATTAAAAACAACATTCAGACACATTTCAGAAAACATTAATTCAGCTTTGTCATTCCTAAAGCACATAACTGCTTTGATCTAGAACTGATGATTATCTAGGATACTGCAGTTCATGTATGTTAACTGCATCTATTGAAAATGAATGATTTTTTTTTAAGACCTATATAAAAAGTAAATATAACAATGCTTCTCTTGCTACTCAGTTCTGAATCCAACACAGAACTTAACCGCATATTTTAGAATCCTCTAATTTACCAGTCACAAAAAAACATTTTTTTAACTTCATTAAATTTGGGTCAGATTCTCCTCTATACACTTACACACTTCACTTTACATTGACCACTTTACATTGACTAGTGCTCCGTTCTTGTGCTAGAAACTTTGAGGTATTTGAATTTCTTCCTATATTTGGACCACAAATCCTTTCTTCAAGAGGAATTTGCTCACTGCTTGACAGGGGATTTTCTGACAGGGTTTATTTGTGGTTGATGGGGTGTTTGGAGCTTTTTACTGTTGTGGAAGGCACTGAAAATGAATTAAACACTGTCAATGTGACAGATTAAATTTGTATCAGATGCTGTGAGCTACTGCAGTTATTCATATACTAAACGTGAATGTACAAAGTGCAACAAAGGTTACATTCACCTAAAGCTTGGCAATAGCAATTTTATACCTATAAAAACATAAATATAAAAATATTAAATTAGATAAGATGTAAATTACATAGATATACACACATATATAGAGAATTACAGAAAACCCAAATCAATTCAGTAATTCGAAATCCCCTAAAAAGACTGTTGCTTTGGTTTTGAGTGAATGAGTAGTCAGACTGAGCATTGAGCTCTGTAGCATTTTGGCATCCTGCACAGTTCTGTATTAGTAAGCATGAACACAATAAATTGACATAAATTGATATAAATTTGTGCTCACTTTGGGGCACAGGGTGAATCTTCCCTGATGATATACTGTAGGACAAAGGTGGAGAAGCTCATGCCCGAGATGAGATGCACCCCACTGAGCACAGCTGATAAACTGCTATATTACATTAAAAAACGCACTTATTTGTTTTCAATACAATACTCATCAATTTAGAAATACAGTAATTTGAAACTATTACGGAGTACGTTTTGCAGGTTTTCTCATTTAATTTTCTTCTAAAAAACCTCACTTTGAAGCATTCCTTGGATATAAACAACCTTGTTGTTTCAGGGCTTCTTACGCTTTTGATATTAAGCAGAGCAACATAGTTTACACACAATGCAGGTTATAATTCAAATACTACAACTGAGAAAAGCACATATTTCAGAGATTGTTCATTGTAGGCTTTATAGAATCTTTCCAATAAATCAGAAAGGTGACTGCCAAGTGAGATGCACTTATGGCATTATTAAAGGAGTAATAAAAAAGTAAATTCTAAGAAATTATCTTGCCAAGCTGTTCAGTATCTGGCCACTGAAACTGGTTTAACACCTTAATATTTTTCAATTTCAAATAAAAAGCCCCAAAATACCTCTACTCATTAGTTTCTCTTTGTTCACCAGGAAAATACACTATCTCTAAATATAAAAAAATAAAGAATAAATTACTTCATGGTTGCTAAAGACGAAACTGAAATTTTAACACTGTTAAACCATTCTTAGATGCTGGCATTCATCAATTCTACTCTACAACCTGCCACATGGACTAAAAGTTTTGGTTTGGTATATATCAGCTCTGTACACCATTAGAAATATCCATAGAAATCATGTTCTCCACAATGATTATGACTATTCAGCATTTAGTAATTACATTTCAAGATCTGATTCAAACAATATCTCAGTTAATGGTGTTAGCCTAATCTTTTCTTGGTTATTATGTTTGTGGGCCACATATTGCTGTTTTTAAAGAAGCAATATTAAATCTGTAATTAAAACTAAGCACACTGATTGGATTCTGAACATAGTAAATATTTGCCTTGAAAATAATTTCAATTCTCTATAATTCCTTAGTTGTCTTGCTTATCAAACTTAAGTACTTTTATGTCTCGCATGTATAATTTAATGTCATTTGCTCGAGATACAAAAGTCTTCTACAGATCTTGCCTGAAGACTTGTTTGGAAGTTATCTTCCATGCAATTAGAACTTGAAGAAACAAGTTACAAAAATAACAGAAGGCAGGAGCAGCAGAAGATCACTGGAGGTAGATCTCTTATGTGAGACCTGCATGTTCATGCCTCATTGCACTTGGCTTAGCAGCAGCTCCAAGACGCTTACACAGGCAAATAATGTTATTTGTAATAGGGCTGATCTGTGTACAAGAAAGGAAAAAGAAAAGAGAAACGAAAACACCAAAACCCACTAAAAAAAACACCAACAATCTGATCACTGTTACTGATGCAATCATTTTCCCAGACCCAGCTAAGTATCACTGAAGGACATTCACTAAATCTTACTCAAATTAATTGGAATCCTGTCATCCTCTGAAGGAGTCACTGCAACCTGCTAAGCTGCATGGGGTCAGCACCAGATCTCTGGATGATACTATGCAATAAACACATTTTAGTCAGCCCTCAAAAGTAAACACCAAACCATCCTAGGGCAAGATTTTTAGTATATATGAATATTGATAAAATGTAACAATTTTCAAACTCTAAGTAACTCTGACAAATCACTGTTAACCTTTACTGCTTTCACTGAGGCACAAAAGAGTAATGAAGATTATGTCATGTTAGGAATGGAACCATGGATAAGCGAGATGATATGTTTCACTATACATCTCTCTAAATGCTAAGCAAATGATGAGGTTCCAAGACTTCCAACAGCATGCAAATAGACAAGACATTAGATCCCACTGACATGATTAAGAAGTACAAGTGAAAACCAAATGTCCACAAGAACCTCACCTGTGTCTGAGAGACTCCATTTTCCAATTAGATAGAAAGGGAAGCCATCAAGAAAACTAAAAGGTACCATAACAAGTCTTGAGAAACTAGAAGAATGAAGCACACTAAGTTTTTTAATAATGATGTAATCAATAAAAACAAAGTCTGGTCAAATACAGAATATGCGGCTCAAGGGAAAAGTGGTGAGAATGAATGAAGTGTGATATACAAAGAGCCAGAGATGGTCAAACAGTCAATTCCATCTCCAAATACAAGAATCCAGTGAATAATCTCTCACAAACTTTACAAGGTGCTAAAGAAATTATTATTAAATATATCATCTTATTTATACCTGGACAATGTGATTAATTTATTTTTATTCCAAACTATAATTTTATAGGGATCTATACTGGTGCTAGGAACAAACAGTTTACTTAAATACTTTGGAATAACTATTCTTTAGAAATTGGAGAAAAGTTCTTGGGTGAAATACGTGGTTCACAGATGAATATCATACAGCCTTTTTCATAGTGGTGGAATTCTCTCTTCAAGACGGATCAACCACTTAGGTTTAGAAGTTGCAACTCATAGAATCATAGAATAGTTAGGGTTGGAAAGGACCTTAAAATCATCAAGTTAAAATCCCCCTGCCATGGGCAGGGACACCTCCCACTTAACCACGCCACCCAAGGCTATGTCCAACCTGGTCTTGAACACCACCAGCGATGGAGCATTCACAGCTTCCCAGGGGAACCCATTCCAGTGCCTCACCACCCTTGCAGTAAAGAACTTCTTCCTTATATCCAATCTAAACTTCCCCTGTAAGTTTGAACCCATTACCCCTTGTCCTATCACTACAGTCCCTAATGAAGAGTCCATCCCCAGCATCCTTAGAGGCCCCAATAAAAATACCCAAGGACTTCCAATTGTTTGCATTCAGTGTGTATGTTTATTACAATACATAAGAAAACAAGGAGGGTTTATTCTGTGGTCGCCTTCTGAAACCCCTGCTTCACCCTGAACTCTTTGATACTAACCAATATACAGCACAGTCTTTGATATTAAACAATCATTCAAATAGTGTGACATTCAGCCTTGAAACATCTATGTTACAATGCTCCTTTCAACACGTGGGAACTTTCCAGTCTCCAGAAAGGGGGAAATTATTTTAACTCGGCACCAGAGATTCCACCTCAGGTAACAAAGGGAAGCAAAATTTCACTAAATTACAATAAATTGTGAGAACACATCCACCAAGATTTGAAATCAAGAAAAGTTTTGGAGACCTTACAGGATTTTGAAAAGGCCACCAATGATACCCCTCCACTCTTTCATAACTTGTGAATTCTATGAATTTCTTCGCATGCAGGCGCACAAGATTCTTAACTTGAACCTAATTCACAGCGGCTAGCAAACCAGTCCTAAACAACAAATTCTCATGTCCTGGTGAGTCAACAGAGAACAGCAGAGAAAGGTATTTCAAGAACTGTAAAGGTTCTTCCTGCTAGGGCAGATGGAGTTTCTCCATGGACATCTTCAGACAGACCAGCACTGTGCCCGCAGGGTGACTTCTTGAGTCTGAGGGCAGTTCAAGCATGGATCCTACACAATGCCAGAATGGGGCAAAGCCAGCAGGATGCTAAGCCCTGCACTAGCACAAGCCACCAGGAGCTGCTGAGGCCAGCAGTCACTTTGGGAATTGCCTGGATGCCTGCACCAACAGAGCAGTTTGAAAAGTCAGCTCACTAAGCTTTACAATTAACCAGTCTTTAATAACTGAACTAGACTGATTACCTTTTCCCTCCCCGAGCTCCGCACTACAGATGCTTATTGCCACTTTGGTAACTAAAAGCCTTCTTGTATGTAAACTGGTTATTTTCAAGAATAGTTACCTTTATTAGACTATCTGCCACCATACGCTTTGCAGGGTGCTTTCATCTCAAAAGTGTGAGTTAATGAAACTCTGAAACATAGAAGTACACAAAAATCTATTAAAAAAAAAAAAATGCAGAAACCAAAACATTGTCCTGTGGTTACCAGCACCCATCAGGAATTTCAGTTCTTACAAAGCAGTCCCAAAGAGACTTGACAACAATGGGAGACACAACTAATGACTTTTCCAATACAAAACAAAGCCATGTAGTTTCCTCTAAATTGCTCTATTGCTGCTGGTGCTGAGATAACAAATGAGTCCATTTCCAACTCAAACCCTAACATTTGGCTTAATTATCCTTCAGTGATTCTCTCCTCCTTCATGAAGATATGTTTTAAAAGCTTTAAAACTAAAACCAAATCCTCTTAACAAAGTATTTCTGAGAAGTAAATAAGTTTTAAAATATCATAATTGTGTTTGCTTAAGGTAAGATTAACTTAATTCACAGCATGATTGGACTTCTGTTCAATTATTGCAGATAATAAGTTTTGACTCCCAAATCCCCCCCATTCAAAAGTCACTGTAGAGCTAACATTATGTTTTCCTTCAGTGAATGACTAGTCAGCCTCTGCTCCATACCTCCAATAAGCACTTTCAAGTGAATATCCATCCTCACAGAAAGCTTGCCAATCTCAAGAGACAAAAGAACTTCAGTGCCACGTTATATATCTATTTTTATATCATAGCAGCTCCCTTTTTTCTGTGCTGCAAGTGGTAGTATCCTGCCAGATCCACACACTCGTACTGCAGCTTCTCATGGTGAACCTTGTTCAAAACACCCAGAGTAGGAATTATGGTTTAATAAAGATCAAAGCTCTCTACCCAGAAAAAACACTGATCTAAGTTTTGCAACTCAAGTTGTAGCTTGTGATCCATTTTCTGCTTCTACATCAGCTGTTTATATCAGCATACATGAAAGTACACCTCTGGACCATTATTGATGTTCAGTCTTGGATTTTCCCTTTTTTTAACAACAAAAAAAGAGAATTTCTCATAGGGCATATTGCCAGAAGCTGATATTAAGAAACCAAACTATTGACACCATTTTTAGTCACCATTTCCCTTGCTCTGCCTATAGGCTTAGATTGCGTCAGTTACCTCATCACTAAGTGTAACAAATACACCTAGCAAAACCCTCACACTGTGACCACAATATTTAGAGTAAAATTTAAGACATTGAGTGTAGCAAGCAACACTTCCCCCTCCCCCTCCCCCCACATGAAAGAGCTTGGAATATCACTTTGAGAAAGACTTACCCTGAGAGATAAATGACTTTTACAGTAGTGTAATCCTTCCTCAGAAGTAGCCAGTAGCTCAGACTTAAGAAGGAAGCAGCATTTATCAGCTTTTTTGTGCAGCAGACAGATGGTGAATGCTTAAAATTTACACACATTCCTCAATTTCCTGTCTACAGCACATAGCATATTTTTTAATGGTTTATTTAAGTTTATTTGCAATCTTCGTGTCTGTGGAAAGCATAATGAATGCATACTGAGGTATCTAACGACAACAAACGAAACTGCTGAATGTCAAAACAACTTCAGAGTTCTCAGATACATAGCAAAAATCAAAATGATGCAGCAGAAATTTATCTTCCAGCACCTTCTATTTACCACTTACGAGCAGCACTGCCTTTAAAGCATTATCTCGCATATGATGAGGAGAAACGCATCCTGCTGCTATTTACTATCTTCGGGCACTGGATGTTAATCACAGCCAGGCCACAGTTCCGTCATTACATCCGAAGGACTCCAGTCAGCCCCCAGGGAATGGGGAAAATCCTACTTCAGAGGACTGGACACTTGACCCTATAGCACTCCTTTCCATTGCTGAATGGTTTTGAAACCTGAAGCAGCTGAATGAGACACACACACACTTGTACTTAATAAGCACATTGCTCAAGATCTATCCTCTGTTAGGAATTCTTCTTTCAACTGCTTTTTAAAAATCATTTTAGTACTTCCGGCATTTCTCTTTAATGGAAACAGCATAAAGTAACAGGAGATTTCTTCTTCCTATTTTAAACTAAAATAAGTATCACCTCACATTTACGAAGATTTTGGGAATAGGGATCTGAGCCTGAACCAGAATTTTTTAACAAACCAAAATAACAACTTCTGTTACAACACCACTGATAAATTACTGATAGAGTATGTTATTTAACTGTTTACCAAAAGATGTAGACATGGACAGATATACAAAGCTGCAGTCTTTTCTAAGAACTTACTCATTTGGAGTAGCCCTTTACCACCAAATGACAACAAAAGTTGGTGTTCCAGTTGTCCTCAGGTAAGAATTCAGTTTATTTGCATGTTCAGGAGTCAAGGAATGTGAGCCACAGCCTGAAATACCAACTTCCTTTTTTCTTTCCAGTAATTAAAATCCCCCCCAACATTTTAGCTTATGGCTTATGCATTACATTATAATACCTTGCTCTGTGCTGGACAGCATACATAATAAATGGAACACAGACACAATCACTCTGGGATTTCACTCATTCTGAATTTTGGATGGATTTATATGCACAGAATATTTTTCTGTCTTTCAAATAGTCCAGTTTGGAAATGTACCAGGTTCAATATACATTTAATATATGTGTAATAGACATTTAGTGTATTATTGCCAGTTAAAAAGGAAAGAAAAAAAAAAGGACACTGTAACAAAATTGCAGCTTGGGATAGTAGGTTGGTAGGTTTACATTTCAGAAATTCAGACTCATTTTGAGAGTAGGCATCAAAATGTTCGTATTGGAAACATACAATATTATAGTTCATTGTCCTACTGTGCTATTTATCTTTTATTTACCAAAGTGTACCAACACAAAGAGGCATTAAGGATAGAAGCAATTCCTTTAGCTGTGTGAAACCAGCTGCTCTTATGTCATAAAGATAAAACATATCTGAGACTGCTGTACAAAGAAAAATATCTGGGACACATGGTGATCAAAGTACTGTAGACTGGGAACTTCCCTCCAAGAAAGAACAAACTAAGCAGGTTGTGGGGATTCCTGCAAAAAATATTTTCCTGCATGTGGATGGTGTTGCTACCATGGCCACCAAGTTCTAGAAATAATTAATTCAAACACACATCTTTACATTAATGGTGCAAATAGCTTTACGATCAGTTTTCCACTGAAACCTTTACAGCCATTCTAAATGCATCTACCAAACTTCAATTCATAAAGTCACTCACATAGCACTGCAGGCTATAAACAAATGAACTGCATATCACAGTGCACATTAGATAGATATAATAAATTACACATAAATAGATATAAAGATATTTAAACCCGAATTACTTGCATCATTCCTTAAATATACTTCCAGATGTTTTGTCTAATCACTGTTAATGTACAGAGCACAGAAATCATACTCAAGGTAACATCACTAAACTCCATAGTAATCATAGACTACCTCTATATAAGTAGTAATGGTAAATATTATCTTATAAAAGTCTCAATTTCTACTGTGTCTCAGTATAAATTTTCTCAGCCAGGTAGCTTCAGCTTGCTTATAAGAACAGATATCCTTTGAATTATTACCTTCATGCCAGGAGCTATTCATCCATTCATCTGAAACCCAGGCAAATATTTGGTCCTACTTTCTCAATGAGACAGAAGTGTAAGGGTCTAATGCTCAAAACATGGTGTTGCTTTGAGTTATTTGCAGTTAACCAGGCACCTACGTAGAGCTAAGCAATGAAAACAGCTTGTGAGGACGCAAGAGGTTCTAGAAACCTGTATTCTGCACAGAAGACTGAGTATGATGCTCAAACTTAGACTTTAATATTTTAGTATGGCTTTAGCCAACCTCCTCCATTATTTGTCTTTCTCTGAGTATTAACCTCTTTTAGTGAGAGTTATAAGCTTTCTCTCAGTTTACTTGGTAGAGATGTTGGCAATACTCTCAAAGCAACTGTGAACATAACTACAGCTACATATGGAATGCATAAACAGCAGCTGCTAGTGTGCCCTGGCTGCCCTAGATGTCCTGATATTCCAAACCTGAGCCCTGACCACAGGGTATCAAAGTCCCCTTCTAGGCATCCCCCAATGTTTCTTCCTGAATAAAAACCAGAACACAAAGGGAAACAACCAAGCCAGAATTGTAGAAATTGGTGGTTTGCTCCCAGCACCTAACTGGGATGTAGTTAAGATATGGACCTCACCCCTTCAGTTTAAATAAAGCTGGAGGAAAAGCAAGTATGTTGTTAGTAGAGTTAGGTTGCTCTACAGTCCTCTACACCCCAACATTTTTAAGGGCCCACATATTAAAATATGCTGAAAAGCCATTATCCCAGGGATCGGCTGCTTTTAGCAAAGGGCTTCCTTGCCTGCTACCCTGCAGTTCCCATATATTTTGTACCCTATATGCGTTTCATACTCAGAGAACTAGATAAACATAATGAAAGATTGGTAGGGCAAAATTCCTATTAGTAATAGCTACTAACCCAAACATGGAGGTGTGTGTCTCTCTGTGTGTGAGAAATGAAAATTACATTTCATATGTCTCTATAATTGATTATATCCCACCATAGTACAGAAGAACAAAAGCACATTTTCCAGTATTTTAATACACATGGGAAAGTGAGATGTAGCCAGAAAGGCTATTTCATTCCAAAATAGCTTCAGTCTTCCAGAGTTCAGACAACTATTCCACTTCTTTAAAAATATCTCTCAGATCTCAAGGCAGATTAAATCCAAAAAATGTGGAATAAAAATTAGCCTGAAAGCCCAGGTTAGCACAAAGCTGTATGAGATTCATTTTCAGTCCTTGGCTAGAGTTTATTTTCCTTCCCATTTATGCACAACAAATCACTGCTTCTGCATTTTCTTTCATTCTGTTTCATATTATTGCTCTGACTTACTCAAAGTCCTGATCTGGTTATGGCATCTGAAATGGTGTCATTCATAGCAAGAGAACAGCATAATCCAGCCGAGACGCATCATTCAGCTCAACAATACTCAACTGCTTGTTTGGCACCATCCTTTTTTAATCTGAAAAGTATCACCAAAGTGGAGTTTATGAAGAGCAGTTTATGGCTAGCAAGCACTACTGAGCAGATAGAGAGAGGACACCATTTTCAAAGGCACATAGAACATCAACTGACACCTAATTTATAAAGCAAATTAAATGTGCATCACAGGAAAATGCACAGAAGTGCCAGATATCTCTAGAAATACATGCTGAGGTATAGAAAGGCCACCAGCTGGTTCTGTGGGAGGGAGCTCCAAACATCCTTTAATCACGAATACTCCAGGGTTTCCTAAATGTGGTGTCTGCATGCTCACCACACAGTGTGTTTGGAATATGAAAAGCAGGCATACTTGGAGCATTTTCTTTTAATTAAAGCAATGCCCTCTAAAGCAAAGCTGCCCGTTAAATTTCAACTATTTCAGGTTTTCAAATGTTAAAAATGTTTAAGACTTGATGTTCACACATATTGAGCCTTCCAGTCACTAATCACTATACAGCACACAAGTAAAATGCTCACAAGTTCATTGATATGTGGCACTTACTGATACAGAATTGTACACATTACCACTCACATGACTTTATGTACGTAGTGGGTCATGGGTGGCAAAATTCCCCAGAAAGGTCCCTTGCTAATTTTCAAGGTCTTTCTGAAGAGCATTTTTATATACAAGTAATTCCACTGGAGATGAAACAGCACAACTACAGATCACATCAGTTCCCTCCCCTTCTTTCAGCTTATGACAGTTGAGTGTATTATATTTGGAGCTATGAATGACGAATTCACATTTTGCACCCAGCTTGCATTAAAGCACAAATCAATGTATCAGTAGCAGTGACAATAAAAAGAGATGGATTCACACAGTTGAAATAGCTGTGTGTCTGTACACTGTTTTAGAGACCACTACGAAGTTTCATATTAGTGAACCAGAACAGCGTCCAAGAATCCCAACACCATCAGACACATGAGCTGAAAAATTCTAAGCCCATTGGTGCAAATCAGAATTAATCACTTATGGACTTAGTTCATAGATAAAGGATGTCATAGTTTATAAAACGCCATCAGAAATCATAGTTCCAATGTTTATCTTTCTGTGCCTTCCTATCTGCATTAGCTTTACACAGAATCATTTCTATATCACTAACTGAAGTTTCAAGCCCTGACAGCAGTTTTCAGAAATCACCATGTTACCAAAAACTAAAAGGCAGCTAAACTGATTTAGCTAGCATGATCTGAGCATATAAGCAAGAAATAGCTTGCAGAAAAAGCTCTTTCATCTGATCTATGACAGGACTGAGAGACCTCAGGCAAGCTTATTTCCGAAACCAAAGCCACACATTTGAGAATAGTTTCCTGCAATTTTTTATACAAATATCCATTAGACTGTCCCACTCTCACAGACACAAAATAAAACCAAGGAATAGTGCAGCACCAAATACCTTTTTCAGGCAATGTTTCAGACCAGTTATTTTAAAACTCTTGAACCTTATTTCTTAGCTGTCATTTACCTCTGTATTCAGGTCAATAAAATCTTTTCTTACAGAAACAGCATAACTGATCAGATTTGGAAAAACTGAAGAGCAATGGTACGAAAATGCATTTAGAAAATGTATTCTACCATGTTCTATTCAGTTTTAGTCTGGTTAGACCTTTTCAGGTATTTCAAATCCTCCTTATTTAAATACACATCTAGTCTAATTAAAAAAAAAAAAAAAACAACCACAAAGTGTGTACATTACAAATAAAATCCAAAGTTAAATCTTACTTTGAATTAAAGCTTTATTTACATACAATAAATAAATTACTATAAATTGACTAGTCTAACATTCATGGCTTTCACCAAGACTCAGGAAATCAACTTTATCTCCCACTATTCATGAGTAGAACACATTTATCATAACTATAACAAGAAGTAACAATAAAAACTCTTTCCAAATATTATCAAGCATAATTATTATTCCATTATTGAATGGAATATTACTATGAAGTACAAGTCTACCTATTTCTACTTTACATATGATTAAAATATAATCGCATCTCTCAGTAACAAGTAGTAACAGAATATATTACCCTATCTATTCCCATGATTTTATGGGTCTGAAGATGTATGGTATTCTTCTTAAAACTACAGATTCTGGTTCCTACAATTCTGAGGATATAAGCTGTCATGAAAAGAAAAAGTTAGTTCTCGTGGAAGACAGCTTTAAAATTGAAACTAACTTTAAAAAAATAAGAGGGGAAAGAGGGGCAGAACACTAAAAACCTAAACCAACACAGAATGCAACTGGAAAGCTAAACTGCTTTTTTTGGTTTTAACATGACTCATTATTTTATCAGCTTTTGGATTGGAAATTCTGATACATTCTTTTCCAGTAATTCCTTCAGAAGCATGTATTCAGTACTGCATATTCTTTCTCACTAAACCTCAGCATATCCTTCTGTCTCTTTCAGTCACATTCATTCCCTAAAATATTCCTTCACCATCCCCTAAAATTCTCTATTGTCCTTTCAGAAAGGAAGGAATCAGCGCGAGCACTGCCATTTTCTCCCTCTCTGTCTGGGCTACCAGGTTTCAAATTAGGCCTACCCTGTTCATTTTCCATATCTGATATAACTGTGGTTGGTTGAAAAGGAATAAATATAGATTAAGATGTAATCTTACAGAAAGAAAATACATTTGTATAGATACAAATTTGGTTTCTTTGACAGGGAGCAGAACAGTTTCTGTTTTGGTGGGGTTTTTGGTTTGTTTTTCACAGTGGGAAAACTAGTATTAGAAAATGCACTGTCAAACCCCAAGGGAGACAAGATCAGCCATCACTGTAGTAACATGATCTCACACAGTTACTCTACAATAAAATCCAGGCTGTTTCTCTACATTGGCATGAGTAAATGCATGTTAATAATCTAGTGGTGAAAATACATCCTCTTGGCACTTAGGAAAAAGCTATCTTTTTGTTCAGTTTGGCACAAAATCAATTTCCAGATTTATTTCATCTCTATTATAGAAACAATTCTTAGATTTATTTAGAATATGCAAACTCTCATTTTGGTGGCTGGTGATAATCCTAAAGCACCTTTGGTGCTTAGTAGTTAATTGGTGCTTAGTTATTTAATTATCAGTATACCTGCTAACCATTAAAGCACCACAGTTTTAAGTAGGAGGAAGTAAAAAGCAAAGGGTATCTATAAAAATAGCCTCACTACCATTTATAAAAATAATTTATAATTTATAAATATAACTTATAAAAATAATTTATAAATATAATTATAATTTATAAAAATAGCCTCACTACCAATAAACCACACAGATTTATTCATAAGTTTCGTGCTGTAGAACTTCACTTTATGCCAAAGACCGATTCAGAGAAAAACATCAATCTAAACATCTATAAATTAAGGAAACTTAAGAATGCAATTGTTCACAGGCAAGCACAGATTTGCCTTTTTCCATAAACTCAACAGGGTTCCACCCAAAATCTGAAGTCTAGAAAAAGGTCATCTCAATTTTAAAACTTTCAGGTGGATTTGTAGAAAAGGTACACCAGAGTTGAAATAATTCAGGAACACCTTGATAGATTATGTTATGCCTTACTAGAAGTATGTCAATAACTCCGTATTTTTTGATTTCCTAACATTCAGGAAGACTCTGCTTTGGTTTATTATCTCCATGTTCTGAAAGAGACCTTTCTTATGTTCTCATCATTGCAACCCCACTCACTGACCATTTCTGTGCAAGGAAAAAAACGAATGCATGCGGCAAACTGTAACCAACATATTCTATACCTTATTACTGCAGTAACACAGTAGTCTACACAGACACTAACACTGCAGTTAGCTGGTTGCATGTGCTAACAACCTGTAAGGAAGACCAAATCCACCGGCCTACTGCCATCACAGCGGCAGCCACGTTGAGCAGAAAAATGAAGCATTGGGTAAAAGTTTCAAAATTCAAAATTCCTCCTCCTTACTGTCACATAAGACCTCCCTTTTTAAGGCTGTGGTGGCTGGATCACACCTCCCAGCCAGGTCTGGGCCACATAGAGGATGAGAATTGCATCTGAAGAAGGCATGACGTGGCTGGTTACCCTGTCTCAGTAGATCAAAGGCCACTCCATAGCTCATAGGAGAGGAAGTCAGATCACCAAGACTCAAGCGAGCACCCACCAAGTTTCACTTGCTGAAAGGTATGATACAATGCCATTTCATTTGTGAATCTAGTGAGCACAGGATGACTCTACTGCAGCAACAGGGTTTCACTATGTCACTGAATGACAGCCATGGCCTTGCTGCAATTATTTCAGAGTACAAGTAAATCTGCAAGCTACAGAGTAGCAAGTAAATCTTAAAAATCCCTCTAAATCTTCAACACAAAAACAATAAAAAGCAAGTGGAGGCATCACAAGATATTATTATGTGTAATAATATAAATAAATAATATAATATTATTATTATATTCTACTTCTAACATAACTTGTACAGGTAAGTCCTCACAGATACCACACCATTTTCAGCATACTGGGAGAACCCAGCTAATCAACTCTGCACATGTAAACAAGGCCTTGCAGAACAGTTTTTCATATGGACTTGTATATTTTTCCTCTGTAAAGCTGCACAAACCTCCCCTTTGGGCACACAGCCTCGGTTTATACGTATTTGGACTGGTTTGAACAATGCAGCTGAGGGAAGGCCTCAGCTGTATGCTCAAACACTGCTTTCGCACAGAGAAGAAAGCAGTCAATGCAGTAACTGCAAATTTGTGTTTATGAACCAGTCTGTTTATCTCCCCTGCATGTAAGCAGAAAACATCCTCCCACATTTTGGCTGCATTTCACCTATTATCTCTGAGAGGCTATGGTCTTCTACCTATAAAACATGGGCTTAACAGCACTCACATTTGGCAACAAGTGTCCTATCCAGTCATGTTTTAAATCTGTAACAGCTAACTTTCCATCAAATTAAATGAGATCCTCATGAGCCACACAGCATTAACTCTATTTTGGCTCCATGATGTTTACCTCATTTACTACTATCAGCATCAGGCTGTTCCTTCGTTTTGTTCAGTTCCAATGTTCTATTTCAAAGTGTCTTATTAGTAACCAAGCTTAAATGAACTACGTGTTTCTCCAGGTTCCAAGAAAAACCTATCATCAGCATTGTATGTATCAGAAGCATGTAAACATTTTCTAAAGCTTATGTTTTTCTCCTACAACATCCTCCTACAAAACATCTGCATACTCACACAAAACAACATAAAGATAGCCCATAGATAATAAATTCATATTTACTCAAGTTCAGGAGTACCAAGCATTCATCATATAATTTGATGGAAAAAACATCAATGGGGACACTCCTTTTTTGCATTATTTAGCAGTTTGAACTTGATTTACCTTCCCACCTTGTAGAAAACAAGTCAATTAAAAATAAAAGGGAGTGCAGGTATTTTGCTTTAAAATCCTTTCCAGGACACAAGAACAGGAAAAGCACAATGATGAGTCCTGGCTTGCTGCCAGTCGCATGTTTACTGTCAGGTTCTGGCAGGTCTGCACTATTCACAGTCAATTTTCCTCAAAATGAAATCCTGACATGTGAGATATGCTATTTATAATAGGGAAGGCTATTGGGTTGATATACATCCTGCTGCAGCTGAACTCTGGGTTCCTGAGCCTTCATTCCTGCTCCTCCTCTGCCTTCTTACTCTTCAGCTCGTATTTTTACCTCGTAACCTGGATTCCTTGACTTCCTTGAATGACTGACCTTCACTATCAAAAACCATGGTGCCTTGCTCTGGGCTGGACTTCTCATGACACATTATACAGCCTTCTGTTTGTTCACAGTAATCCTCTCAGTATAGATTAAGCATATGCAAGCATTAACGCGCTTGTTGTTTTTATTCTGTGACTGCACCAGTAATTAGTTGTCTAATTTTCTAGTTAACTCTTTACACACAAACTAAAATTACAGGTAAAACACATGCTTCAGTCAAGGTTTGTGGTTTTTTTTTTGACATTTTATAAAGTTCAAAATATTGCAATAAAATCCATTATTAAGTTCAATAAGTCTGTAAATTACCCACAGAAAAAAACACAATTGCAGGTTTGCACATGACAAAAAAAACGTCTTCAGGTACAAGGCAGCCAGAAAAACATATACAGATAGTGCAAAAGAAAAACTGAGCACAGGCACACACATTCATCAATACATTGGGCTTGATTTAATTGCTTTAATATAGGACATCTACTGATATTTTAGATGCCAGTGTGCAAGACCTCAAACTAAGGCTAGCAGATGCAACACAGGATGTACAGGAGGACCCATGCTCTTCTGGTTTAGCAGCTGAAGCCAAAGCGGGACATATTATAGCTTCTCAGATGGCACGAAAGGCCCACATTTAGGCAATTGTCATGTCCCAGATCCAGCATAGCATGTTAGTATGACCCTGAAGAAAACCATGTACTTGAATATTTTCCCAGATGGAATAAAAGTATGTAGGTTGCCCTGACTAGGAAAACCGATTTAGTGCTTCTGCGACAAAGTCCTTACATAGCAATTTATCTCAGTGTCCATAGCCCCAGCATATCTGAAGTGAATAATGTCCCCACTTAATTTTACATACTAATGTTAATTAATTGTCCCAGCTTGCAGCTCGTATTTGTTTTCTGCATCAACAAAATAATAAGCTAATGAGAATTAAACTTGCTGTTTATTGTAAATCTACTGAACAGTCATAAAAGTCAAAATAATTAAAGTGAGATAAATCCAATATAAACAAATAAATAAATAGGTTGCATAACCACTTTGACTATGGTAAGAGTAGCAGCAATTCACCAGTGGCTGTATTTACTGACCCTCAATTTACTTATAATACTTGGGGTTCTGTCTTGACTTACAGAAAATATCTTTTATAAAAGGAGTGCAAATGCCTGTCTGCATCCAACAGACTGTCGCATGGTTTCACTAGCAGGTTTGGTCATGCTGTTGTACTCAGTGTAACAGTTGGCACCCCTTTGCAAGCTCCATGCTACTTTGGAATAACCTACATGCAGGGCTGAAGGTTTTTTATGTATCTGTAGAATAGCTTGTGCTTTTGTCTGACTCAACTCCAGTTTCAGCTTGCACATGCCTGGCTTTGCAAAAACCCAATGTCTGAATTCAATTAGAATTATTAGGTAATCTTCTAGTTGCAATATTACTTACAGCCTTAAGCCACGCTTTGTATTTTGCTGTATTAGGAACATGAAAATCATTTACTGGGTATTTAGTTTGCATAATTAACATAAACCATTTGCTGCAAGTTTTAACTATGTGGGAAATATTTCGCTGGTATGTAGTGCCTTCAGGAGAAAGAGCAGAGTTTATCAGCTAATCCTGAAGTACTTAATACCTCTGACATAGCATCACACATAATTTAACTGGGGACACATTTTTGCAGATACCTTGCCTAAAAACTACTAACAACACTCAGATACCTCTTTCTAAACTTATTTTTTACTGCTGCTCTCTTTTTCTGTCATTGAATGAATTCAGAGAAGACAGACTCTGCTTAAGTTTCCTGCACAACCTCTTCCTAAAGAGATTAGGATGTTTACCTTTGCAAAGTCTATACTATACATATTGTGTATAGATTGTAAAGTATTTCAAATGGGTAAATACAATTTGATCATGCTACATTTTTGGATATGATTAATATTCTGCAAGAAAATTATTTGTGAAATTCATAACTTAAGGAGATCTTTTTCCACTGTACCATGAAGCAGCAATATTTTAAGATGTCATCCATTAACATACAAAAAAATTGAAAAATGTAATTAATTCCATCAAAGGATATTAAGTACTTCAAAGTTTTTAAAACAAAACAAAACAACCCCCCAAAAAAACAGGTTATATAATATTATTTTGTTCCTGTTTTCAGTTGAGGAATGTGTAATATTTGAAAGTTGCCCTTTGTTTCTGGCTGTTCAGCTGGAAAGATTGCTTTTATCGTTGTTTTCTAATGACATGATGTACAACTACCATTCAACCTGAAGTAAAAAGGGCAAATAAATTGCTTCTTTCAAATTCAGGCCCAAAAGCCTCCCAATTTAGAACACTGAAATCTTTACCTCTCTGAAACAGTAGAATAGTAGGCCCATTCACTTAAGAACTTAGAGGGCAGCTACTCACCAAGTACGCTCCTTCCTCTTTAGCTGGCCAAATAAAGGCCACTTTTCAGAAATCTGACCTTAGTCTGCAGTAAGTTGGAAAGATAAAAATTACCTTTTCTTTTTTTTTTCTTTTTTAGATCTAGGTTCTCTTTAACACCTGATTTGTGTAAATAAATAGCTTTTACAAAATTGGGAGGCATTCTCATTATCAAACTGAAATCCACAGCTTTGCTCAGTTTACTCACTTCTGCACAGCATTACTAATTTTGGTGTTAATGTTAATATGGAGATGGACTCAGCAATGCTTATGGGTTCCTCCCAACTCAAGATCTTCTATGATTATTTCAACATTGTTTGGCTAATCATACATTGTAAAAAGTCATGCAGTTCTGTTCCATAAAAAGAAATTTGCTCTCAAAATTAGCCAGGGGTGATACTGTACTTCATCTGCTTCTCTGGCCATGTCTGCTTTTAAGATTCAGGAACTGGGCTTACTTTCCTTATTTTGAAGAAAGGCAAATCCATCTGAGATAGCAAGCTGAATAGAGCCCACTCCTATATCTCGCAGAAGAGCCTTTTCTATTCTACTGAAGATGCAGAAAACAAAGCAAAGGCACAGCAAAGAGTATTACCAGAAGACCAAATTTACTTTTTAGTTTTATATCATCTGGCCATTTTATACTCACACTCTTTAGTTTCAGATTGTATCTTACACAAATTAAACTTTATGTTACTTTTATTTAAAAAATTTAAAAAATATATATATTAAAGGAAATGGAATATAAAAAGATCAACTGTATTGCAAGAATGAATGACAGCAAGTTATATTTTCTGAGTTGTTAGCATCTTGCTAATAATTTTTAGAAGTACTTTAGAGATTGAGATATCTGTTACTTACAAATAGCTATATCACGTGCAGCACTAACAGCACTAGTACTGAAAGTCCAAATACCTACCTTTCATCCACTGAAAAGAAATTCATCAGCTCTTTTCTTGGAAACTCCACAAGTATATGAGGTGTTTCTTTGTCAGTTTCTAGAAAGTACCTAGTCCATGCTTTTCACAGCCAAAAGTCTCTGTAATACACCGCAGGTCATATCTTGTCACATTCAGTGAACTAAAGCTGAGACTGCTGGGAGACAACAGCTATGCAAATAATACTGCTTCAGTCTGATTTCTTCCCATGAGCTGGCAATACCACTTTCAACTCCATATAAAGATATCTAGTCCTCATGGTTTCAGCACCTTGTCTTTTCTTTAAAGCAGTTCTTTTACAAGGATATTTCACCCTTTGGTGTGTTTCAGTTGAAAAAAGGGCTTCTTGATGCCTTAAAGTGGCTTAGCTTTAGTCTAGGTGTAAATCACTGTGTTCATACTTAAACACCTGCTCAAGTGGTTTTTAAAACTCACTATGCACACATTTGGAACAGATTTTACTTTTAAACATTGCATCATAAGTTTTACTTATTTTTTTCATCTAAAAACTTTTCTCTGATTATAATTAGTGTCCTTCATAGCTCTTAAGAGAAATGTGTTTTCTCCACATTAAAGCTTTGTCAACATAATCATGAAAATGGAACAACTGCTCCACAGTTACTTACACTGCCTTGATCACAAACAAAGACCACTTATGACTGGAAAGCACAACTTCTTTTAAGCATTTGTCTTGACTTTCTAGCAATACAAGCCAGAACCTATACTCTTTTCCTTATTCCACAGTGACAAACATATCTAAATTCAGAGATGTTATGCGTCTTGCATTCAGATTTAGAATTCCAAGTTCTCACACTTCTAGCACAAGAGTCAAAGAATGTCCTAATTAGCTATAACAATAAATAAGCAAAACAAATGTAACTTTTTGCTTTGAATTTATTTATAAAGACACAGAAAGTGAAATACAAGTTCGGTGGCTGCTTGGTTGAGGGTTTTTTGGAAGTGACTTGCCACCATTACAGCCACAGTAGAGACACATAACACAGTGCAATAGCCCCATCTCCTCAGGTAATTAAGAGTGCAATACCTGCTTCACTGGAAAAGAAAAAGCAGCAGAATACTAGATGAAAGGGTAACTATGCAAACTGATGTGATGTCAAGATATTAAGTATTATCAAATAGAACCTCAGAATAGTTAGGGTTGGAAAGGACCTTAAGATCATCCAGTTCCAACCCCCTTGCCATGGGCAGAGACACCTCACACTAAACCATATCACCCAAGGCTATGTCCAACCTGGCCATGAACACTGCCAGGGATGGAGCATTCACAACTTCCCTGGGCAACCCATT
>JANRGW010037201.1:0-49991 GCA_024733675.1 Psilopsiagon aymara
TCCCTGTAGGCTCCCTTCAGATACTGGAAGGCTGCTATGAGGTCTCCACGCAGCCTTCTCTTCTCCAGGCTGAACAGTGAGCTGGCTGGCATCTCCAAACTCTGTATTTGAAAGTGTGACTTTTTAAATAGGTAGTTTTCTGCACAGAGCAGCTTTGGAAAACTTTTTGGATTGAATTTGCATCTTTTTAATCTTATATTGTTAATCCTTACATAATAAATAGAACTTCTCTGGTTGGATGCTTTTCTCTGCAGATATATAGTATTTCTGAGGTTCCCTTTCCTCAGAGAAGGCTTCAGGGTTAATTTATATCCATTTAGCTAACTGGTGCAATTTTTATGCTTGTACTCTTTTATGTCAGCCGAAGGCTGATTATGCAAATTTAGTTCATGCATGTAAATTCATCAACACAAATTAAACCAATGTATGGATACTCCCATGCAAACGTTGCTCCAATTTTATTAAACCAGTATCAAACAAAACTCCCCATGCTTTCATGCATAGGCCAGGCCTTAATTGCATGGGTCACATTAGAAAAAGCAGACAAGTCACTAGTTGCAGCCTTAAATTCTTTGGGAGAAGCTCCCTCTACTACAACGTGCAATTCTACAGTGCCAGGCACAGTGGGAGACTGCTCTTTACTCGCTACCTCACTGCAAATCCTGTATAGCAAAGGAAATAGTTGTTTTAGAAATAAATAGAAGCTCTGCTGATTATTATAGCAGTTACATAGCACCTTAATTAGGTTTCTTGGTTTAGGGGGCTTTGTTATCTTTTCTGTAAAGAAAACCAGTTTTAAACAGTGGAACTGATTTCTAAAATCATCTAAGAAAAAAATCACTCCTGGGCTAAGAGCCAAACCTAGCCATCAGATGCATGTGAATGTAGCTCCCATTTTCCTAAGCAGAAACTGCTGTTTTCATCTAAGAATAGAATTTGTCTCTTCCAACCTGGCAAAATGTTTAAGGGCAACAAGAAAAATGGTATTTATAAAAGCAGACACCACTGGAAATAAGAGTGCTCAGACTGCTGTGATTTCAAAAGTTGATCCTGAATACTTAGCAGCAGGTGAAGCACGGAGTGCTTAACTTTTTACCATCAAAGATGAGATCTAGCAGAATTTTGTAGTGAATTACAGAGAGAGATAAAGCAGCTAAGGGAATCACACTGTTTCTCTTGTTCTAATGAACTTCTTTGTTTACGATGGGAAGTTACTTTTCCTGCGTTCCTTTCTGTTGTCTCAGATCAAGCAGTGCTGCTGGAGTTTCATCCATATAGCATAATTGGTGCACTGTTTTTTGGCGTTTTACTGTTTTAATGTTTGATGCATCATTTTTTCTCCTTTTCTCCATCCCTTCACTTTTACTGAAGGTGGAGAACTGAAGGAGTTCAGTCCTAAGGGTGCTAGAAACAAGAAAGCACATTAAAAGATTCCCCATAGGACCTCATTTTAAGAATCTCACATTCTTTCAACCTAGCTCCTTATTTTATCAGGGCACTCCTTCCTTCTGAATGTTAATAGTAATGGAATTTAACAGGTATTTGTAACTTCTACCTTCTCTATTGGTAGAAAGAGGACATTTTTTACTTGAAACAGAAGAAGTTGCATATAACATCCGTGCCCCATAAGAAATACTTCTTCCTAACATTTGTCCTTGGCTGGAAAACTGAAATCCACATTGTAGTAGTAGTAGCCTTGTAAATACAAAAATACATCCAAAGACTCTTTAGGGTAGTGCCCACAATGTTTATTGGTTACTTGTCTTTTTAAAAAACATAATGGCTCTTTCAAAATTCACTGCAGCTGATAATGAAACCAACAAGGGCTTAAGCCAACAACTGTTTCTGAAGTAGGGAGTGCCCTTGGAGCCCTACAGTGGGGACACAAGTCCTATTCCAAATTATCCTTTGATATATTGCAAGATATGGCAAGATTCCCTATATTAATTCCATTTTAATTAATGCAGTTATATTGTGTGACATCTTCTGAAATATATATAATCACTCCATAATAAATTGCCAGGTGATTTATACTGCCATTTTAGCTCTTCTAGATTTCTATTTGGGTGCCAAATTCCCAGGGTGAATGGGTGAAACTCACCATTGCAAGATATTTGCTCCGTTTTCTTCCTTCCCTTGTGAATGCTTCTCCCCTCTATCCGGAACTCACTTTTATAAAATCATTTGTAAGATTCCTGTGCTTAGAGCTACATACTCAACAAGATTCCTATTTTTTCTTGATAAAAAATGAACACTGTATTTCTGACCAGCAGGATTTGAGCCCAAGTGCAGAATGCTGGGTATTGTCATTACAATAACTGGGGTTAAACCTGGAAACCAGTACACACTATTAGTTAAAATGACAGGTCCTAGTTCTTAATTTCCCATTTTATTATTCCTATCTCTTTTCAGTGAAGAAAATCCAAACCTACATTGCTCTATGTGCAGTGTATTTAAAAGAAAAGTTCTAATTTTTCACTTATTACTTCAGAAAAGTAAGTGGAAAAGTACCTTCCTCGCATCTCTCTACTGAATGTGTCATTGTCAGCTTTGATTGCAGAGATATTGGGACTCTGACCTTCAGTGACATTGCTAGCAAATTTTGACTGGCAGCATGCAACACTGCAAACCCTTGCTGCACATGCCCATCCTCCCAGAAAAAAACCTTTTCCCTTTAACAATGTTCTCATGCTACTTACTGTAGACTATCCTAGATGATAAAATACAAGGTAAACCCAGCAATATCTAATTACACTTATCAGACACAATCTGAAAGGCATTTGCAGTTCTTGTGTAACCAGTTACCCCTTCTATATTTTAGTATGGTATAAAAGATAGGCTCAATCTCCAAATGTAGAGTATGTATCAATAGTATCTGAGAGTGAGTGCTGATGCCATGTGCCGTGAGCACTGCTCACATTTACTTGCTCATGCTTTACTGTGTAAAGACAATGCTCTTTTCACAAAACCATTGTATAAGAATGTGCAATAGACATGTGGCTGACACATTCACAGGCTCTGAGAATCAAGACCAGACTGAAGGCTGTCTGTAAGTCGGAATGCAGTTGGTGTTGGTAACTCTGCAAGCAGCTTCAAGCAATTAAAAGAAAACGACAGATTTTGCCTTCCAGTGACAGAATCATAGGATCGTTTAGGTTGGAAAAGACCTTCAAGATCATCAAGTCAAACCTAATGTCTCCAGATGAACAGTGTTTAGTTTATGTATATCTCAGTGGAGAAACTGTGCTTAGGAAGGTGTAGCTTTTCAAAAGCTATTCCTTGCATATGGTCCCTGCAGGTTATATCCTGATCAGGTTGTTGAACTGCACAGCAGCAGTGCAGCAGCAGTGCGTGCTCTCACTCTGCTCAGCCACTGTGGCATCCATTTAGGGCACCTTTCAGGCAGGTTTCTCTGCTACCTGCAGGTTGTGCAGCACGCAACAAATGGTTTGCTTACAGGCTCACCACTGCACCATGCCCAGCTCCCTGGGATTGCTCAGTCTAATCTGAAAGTCTGACCCCCTAATGGCAAATGCAGTCTAATCCTTGCACTTCTCAGTCCTGGAGCAGTATAAACCCTGCCTGAGCCCAAACTCTTGTTCAGCAGTAAACTGGACAGACAGGCAACAGTCCGCTGGATAGGGCACTCCTACTTATGTCCTGCCTTCCATGCTAGGCTGTCCTTGATGGCCAATGGGACAATGACCAGGGCAAAAGTCAGTGGCACTGGGCTCTGGTGAGCCCCAGCCCTGTGGAAGCAGCACACATGCCCCTGCCCCAGCCTGGGTGGGAAGAGAAGAATTAGGGCCCCTAATAGCACCACGTAGTGCATGTTGAATCCTAACATGGCACAAGGATCCCTTGATCCCATTCAGATGTGGCCTGCACCTCTCCCTGCTGCCCCACTTGCAGCCAAAGCCATTTCACTAGGGGAGCCCAATGTGCCTTCTCCTTGCCAGGTCTCCCTCAGTCTCTGTCTCCTTGTCTTAAAAATATTCAAACTATTTTAGCTGTGTTTTCAGTTTGATTGGTATTGAGCCCATATGAATAACATCTCTTCGACTCTCCCTTGATCGGGTTTTTATTAAAACTTTCAGGCTGTGGCCCTTTAATATAATTTTTAATGCATTTTGAATTATTTCTGGAATTTTGTGTGGTGTCCCAAATGCTTGAAGAGAGTAAGGAGATTTATATTTTTTTTTTTTTTATTACACTATAAAAGAAACTGTTATATGAATGCTGCAATGATAAGATAAAGCATGTGTGGAATCCCTTTTCCTCCATGCTGTATGCTCCAAGAAATTCTGCTTATGTGCAGTATTACAAATGAGCTAGACTAACCCAGAACAGTATTCCCAGTATCAATCAATAGACTATGAACACATTAGTGTATTAGCAGTTTATGACAGTATTTAGGATCATATAGTACAATAATGGAATACACTATCTTCTGAGATACCAGGCAGTCACATTGTCTGGCATGGTGTGAGTCGTCATGTCCAGCTCCTGCTGTTTCCTAGGCAAAGCAAATAGCTTTTGCAGGTACTGATTGTTTTTGCAGTAGCAGTACCCTGTGCAAAGGTCTCTGATACAGTATGTTTGAACAATCATTGCTGTATCTTATCTACTCTGGGTAACAAAGAGATTCAGATTTAGGGGCACCTAGGAGGACCATGGTCACAACTGCAAAACAGAACAACAATCTGTTGTGTCCAGTTACTTGAATTTTAGAAATGAATTTTCAGAGCCAGAAAATGCACCATAACTCATTCCTGTAGTCTTGATGGTACTCCCTTTGACAGCATGTGCTCCAGTCCTGCAAAGACTTAATCAGGCTCTTACTTACTGAAATTGCTTCTGTGGTGAGCAGCGGAAGACAGGAAAATGTAAAATTTGTTAATGGGTATGTTTCTGTCATGGAGAGGGGCTTTATTATGTGTCACCTGGGGATCCCTGTATGGCTGTCTAATGAAGACTTACTGAAAATGGAGATAGATTATGCAATATTGATATGATTCCCCTACTCATAGAAAAAAAGCCTTTTCCAGCTGTTCCCTTTGCATGCAAGAAGGAAAAAAAAAATAAAAGGAAGAAAAATAAGAAGAAATAAACACAGCAGAAAACAACCCTGTGAAAGTGAGCAAGCACAGCAAGGCATGATAGCAAGTGGCAGTGAAGGAATCCTGGTCTGTGGTTCCAACTGTGGTGTGTTGTGTCATGTAGAGAAGCCTGTGGGGGACAGGACAGTATTCAGGCATCCTCCTGGTTTTGTGAGCCCAAGGTGAGAGAGTGAGTGGGAAAAGGCAGTGTGCATGTTTTTTGGAGTGTGGAGCAAAGTCAAACTCAAGAACACAGCACTATTGGCAAAAGTAAAACCTAAAATAAAACTGACACCACAGATTTTGAGCATTTGCTGCCAGAGCTAGAAACTATCCAGAATGCAGGAAGCTGGTTTGCGATGGGAAATGCATTTTGTCTAAGAGAGCCCTCCAGGATGTTTCCAGCCACAAAGAGGATGGGGAACTGACATTGCTCACTGCATGAGCATTTACTTGTCATCCACAAGGTCACAGTGCTCTCTTCGTTCAAATCCTTACTGGAAAGGTCCTTTTGCTTCACTGCCTCTGAGAAGGTAATGGCTGGGTAGAGGAAAACAACCCTCCCCACTTTTCCCTGCCCCCAAAAGAGGGCTGTAGCAAAATAAACTTCCACATGAATTAACCCTAAGCCTGCACACTCATGCTGCCTACAGCAAAGGGAAGCTTCCCTGTCCCTCACCTGGGAGGCAGGCAGGCCAAAAACCCCTGGCTAGCTGAAAGAGGGAGGCTGCTGCTGAAGACATAGCAAAAGACATTTTGACTTTTAAAGTATTAGGACTTCTGACTTCATGCCTGTGACAGAGACTCATTTCAAATGGAGAATTAAGCACTGTGATTAAGTAGGTATCCACAGAAAAGGCTGCCCACAGCTGCTGAGCAATGATAGCCACATGTTGTATGAGAGAAGACAGAGGGGCATAGTGGATGACCAGAGAAAGGGCACTCTGAGCTGTAGAAAGTACTTCAAGTAGTTGTGGTCAAGTCATTGCTGGACCAAAGGACTGGTGGCTAAAGGATTCCTGAAGAATAAGTGTTTGAAAGATGTTCCAAAACTTAGTGAGGCCAAGAAGCGATTGTCACTGCAGTAACATAGACCTTCTTTAGAGTTACCCTACGTTTATATGCCTAATGAATTTGAATTTGTCTAAGGAATCTAGAAATCAGCTAAGTAACCCTTGAATTTATGCAATGATTTGAAGCACCCACTCATCAGAGGGTGTTTAGGGAACCTGCTAGATATCCTTGCTTACTGTTTGCAGCCTTAGCATGCTGGACTTGTCTGAAAGGCATAGTTTAACAATTTTAGTCAGACATATTTTCCATCAGCAAAGGAAAAGTTTTTCTTCAGAGGAGAATGATTCAAAGACATTTTTCCTTCCCACCTCCTTGTTCTCTCACTGTTTCTGCTAGCAGGGCTTCCCAGCGAAGCCCTTAAGTCCCTGAGCTATCAGGGCTCACTTTGACTTAGAATACTGGCTAGGTAGAAGGCTTGGCTAATGACATCGTTCAAATAATCATTTCCTATGACAAAAATATACTCCTGTATGTATTTATATACCTGCTACCTATGTAACAAATATTATATGGAAAGCTTCAAGTAAGCAAGTCTTGTCAGACAAGGCTTGGCATGTTCAATGCATCCTACAGACAGAATAGAAAAAGAAATATTTTGTACTGTGTGGTGCAATTTATGTTTTGTGATAAAATCATGACTTCATAATTATCTTTTCCTAATAGTTTATTTTGAAATTGTTCCAAAATAACTTAGCAGCAGTTCCACCCATGACTCTTGCAGATTTGCTTGTAACAACCTTTTTTTAGTTTGAAAAAAATCAGTATTAACAACAGATATATCCATGCCCTATTCTATAACTGCACCATGAGATATACCATCCTATTCTACTTTTCTCTGTATTTGTTTATTAATCAGCATATATGAGTCTTGTGGACTTAGTGAATGATTAAAATGTATAGCATCACATGTCAGACTTTTTTCAAAGCTCATAAATGATCAATATATCTTTGAGAGGGAATCTGATTTCTGATACATTTATGTTAATAACAATGGAAACATGGGCCACTGGAAATTGAGAGATAAATCAATAGAGAGGTTGGACCTTCAAGAACTTCAGTGTACAATAAAATAGACAGCAAAATATGCTTGCTGCTTGTCTGCAATGCTTGGAGTGACTACAGCTGACCAACAAGGTAAATCAAATCTGCTGCCAATACATTCTTCTGCTGTCCAGATAAAACAGCGGACTAAGCCGGTGAACTTTCACCCTTCACCCGAGCTCTCTAAGCCAAAGTACAGATTAAAAAAAATCAATAACCCCAATCGATGGGAAAATATTTTTAGTCTCTAACTGAACGATATGTTTTGACAAGGCCAAAGAGGAGCACAAAAGAATGGGAAAAGATAAAAGACAGAAAATTAGGATTTTGTTTTATTGGTTGAGGTAAGATCACTATTCATTCCCCTTTCCTACAAATCCCGTTGACACTGGCTAAAATTATCTCACAGGAAGGAAATAAAATGAAAGGTTATGAATTCATTAAATTGTCTGATTTACTGTGTATCTTTGTAACATGCTATCTTTGCTGGGGTTTGTTGCCATTATTGGACACTTAACATTGAGAAGAGACTTTGGAAGATATTTACATGGAAACAGGCACTATAAGCATTTTGCAAGGGGAAAACCCAACAAATATTACAACTTGTGCCTTTTCCTCATGCTGCTTTTCAGCTCTGAATCCAGTGTACCTAGCATAGAAACCACAGATCACCAGAAACCCTCAAAGCAAAGCAAAAAGCCTGTGGTACACCACTTGCAGAGTGTTGTAGAGTTACTAGAGGTGAGTTAGGACTTGTTAAAACAGACATTAGGGTCTTAAGGACTGACAGAGGAAGGTTTGGCCAGTGGTTTTGCTCAGCAGGTCCTGTGTTGTACAAGGCACTAACTGCCACCCCAGAGTCTCAGCTGAGCAGTGAGGCAGTGCACAGGCTCAAAGTGGGGAACTGGAACCTTCCTCCCCATCCCTCTCCCTGCTCCCTTCCAGTACACCCCAGGGGATGCAGCCCCTTACTGCCAGCCCTGCTGCTGGGGATGATGGGACCAATGGGACAGGGCTTATGGGGGCTGCCAGGTGACTGGTGTGGTTCAAGGCATGATGCACAGGGAGATTTTCCAATTACTTGCAATTAGTAAGGTTTATGCAGCATTGGACATTTTTTCCCAATGGATCTCAGCAAACTCTTTTACTCATTAACATGTTATCTGAGTAGTCTTTGTTGTTCTGTTTACAAAACACACAAGGGGTGATTACAGGCAAGGGAAAGGTGATGTCAAAGGCTACACTCCTCAGAGAACAGCATCAGATTTTTTAGGAATGCTGATTTTATGTTGGTTTTTTGCAGTTAGAGTGATTATTGTTGCCTCTGGCAGCACCAGAAGTGTGCTGTTAATCCCAAGTCACTGGGAACCTCCAGGCTGCAAGAGCACAATAGCGAATGGCGGGCAGGTATGTGGGTGGAAATAAGGTGACAACAGCCAAATCCACTGTGCAGAAATGGGAGCATGGATGGGTCTGACCAGCACTGACCCAGGCATGCCTTTTGGAGCTTGCTTTTCAGGAGAAGTTTCTCCTCCTAGAGTATGATAGCCATAGTGCAGTTTGTGAAGCAGGGCATCATATACATAGCTACGATAGTATTGCCTTCTGATTTCCTTGTGCTGTAGCATCTGTGACTACCTTTTGCTTTGAATTTGCAGTAGGGCAAAAGACTTTCATTTCGTAGTTTCACGGGAAGGACTGCTAGTCCAGGCTCTTTATTTCTAACTATTGCTTCATTTTAATCCCAAATATACCTACAATAAAATCAAAAGACAGCATTTTGAAATAATTCTCCCTAATTCATTTGGTCATTATTTTCACATTCAGCAGGTGTTTCATCTTGTGTTTCTCTCACTGACTTTTCAGAATGACCTATCCTGAAGCTTTTATGGAGTAGTGTTTACAATACAAACTTCCAGGACTGAAATGGTGTAGGTAGCTCTTATCATCCTTGAAAGCTTTCAACATATGCAGTGAAGTATGATGACTGCTAGAATTAATTAGAGAAAACAGATGTCAAGCATTTGCTAAGAGTTATTTAAAGAAAATCTATTGTGCGCAGATAGTTGATGGTAGGGGCTTGAAATGTTACTAGCAGCTGAGAAATAGTATGACATTTTTCTGCTTTGCAGAAAGCACACCTAAAATACATTGACAAGAACACTTTGGACACCCACAAAAATACAAGCCAAATAACATGATGGTGGCCATATTTTTCTTCTTGTTAGTGCTTCTGTGAGACCTTTAAAGATGATGGGCTTGCCTGGGTTGTGAGCAGGAGAAGAATTTGACCCCTGGGACAGCTCCTGATACATTCATGGACAAGGTGAGACCTGGGATACGGAACCCATTTCTCCAGCAAAGGCATCAGGAAATGAATCTTTCAGAAATGACAGGAAGAATTAGGAGGGTGACCTGGCCGTGGCTCATACACCAGCAAGAAAATATCTCGCTCCTGTTCCTATGCAGATTATACCTATGTTTCCATCATCAGCATCCACCAGCTCTCTGACAGAATGAGTTTGTATGCTCTTCTCACTGCAGCAGCCAATGCACCCCATGGCCCTTTCAATCCTTTCTGCTTAAATGACTTATGTCCCGGCCTTCATAATTCTGTCAAAGAAAATATACAGCCTTCATCTTTGTTATCTTTCATTGTGCCTAAAGAGGTCAGAAGTTCAGAGCAGTTTGTGTAGATAGGCTGGCTGAATGTAAATATGGCCATCAGTTTTGGTGCAAAAAGCTTGTGAGAAAAAATGGACAATCTTCTTCCCACAAGTTTTGTGTGTGCAAGCATGAAACTTGCCTTCCACTAGCATTTGTACTGTCATAGAGCATTAATGAAAAGCACAAATACATGAGAATTTAGCCAAAGCCAGTTCAGAGAAAGAGTGGATGAATGTTTGTAGGAAATTCGATGCTTCTCTCATCCATCACTATTCACATTCCCTTCCTTGCCTGCAGGTAGAGGCACAGAGACTTATTGGATGGGATTCATCTTACCTAACTTTAGACATATATAGTGTGGATATCTCTATCTCAGCTTGTTGTCTAGACTCTTGTGAAAGTCAATAGAGAGAAGCAGGCAGTTCTAAGCCCAATTTATTTGGCCTGGTTTAGATACCTTCTTTAGGAAAAGATGAAGCTTTCCCTAAAATGGTCTATTTCTCTTTAGTGACTTAAGGACAATTTAGGCCATTAAATCAGTGCAGACACGTACACTGTGCTATCTACATGTGGTGACTCCCACCCCTCTAGCACATTTGATAATATTTTTCCCATTGTTGGATGATCTTAAAGGGACCTTTTTCGCCCCCAAATTACCAAATATTCTCCTAGGCTTTCCTCCCTTTTCCTCCAAAAGAGACATCAGTTATATAGAAAAGTTATTTCTTTGGTCTAAACCTGTTTCCTTGACACAGCAGAGGCAGTTTTTCAGGTCGGGTTTCCGGACCAGCCTGCTGGCAGCCCTAGGACACAGGAAATGCTGCCTCTGCTCTACACCTGAGTGTTACATGCGTCACTTCCTCCCCACTGCTCTCCATGCTCTCACCTGCTGCTGCCTGCCTTTCCGAGCCAGGCCCAGGGCACCTCTCTGCCTGTCTCTCTTCTGCTGAGGAATATGGTGCTTCAGCCCACCCACTTCTGGGAGGGTTTGGATAATGGCTTTTGCTGTTCCTGCTATCACTATATGAGAGCCGTATAATTGCATCTTCCATTCAGCCTGAATAAAGGGTGAGTAGGACATCTATTTGTTTTGACCAGGCCTGTGATTGATGCAACTGTTAATACTATCCAGCGTAACACAATCTTCCCTCACCTCCCAAGGATGCTCTGTGGGTAGCATGTCCCTGTGTAACTTTTTCAAGGACAAACAGAAAGTGGTATAAAAGGTGAGAGATGGCAGTGGAAATGCCAGTGAACCTCTGCCCCTCTGCTGAAGGGTTATCTCTTCTCAGCATCTGTCCCACCTTCCAAAGCTGCCCTTGGTGTCAGCAGAAAAGGTGCTGCTTCCTTGCTCAGCAATCATTTCTAATGGACCACTGGCAAATTCTCTGTGCAGATCTGCCTGCAATGTCCTAGGGTCATCTTTCCCCCTGGGAGAAAGCCAGGAGAGACACCTTCTGCCATTAGGCATATAATGAGCTTTCATTCTTTCAGGTAAAGCTGAGGAAAGTTACCTTCTCAACAGGCCCTGTACTGAGCAATCCCCTGTCACTTGCCTTGACATGGTGAAGTTGTCAGGGATGGCAGGTCCCTCTCCCATACTCCCACCCCAATCAGACACCATGCCATATGCTTTCCCCAAAGGCGGGCAGAAGGAGAAGTCCCCTCTCAGTCCTAGACATACATCTTTGGAAGCATAGTACAATAGTAAAACCAGTCCAACTTGTATTAAATTCATGTTGCCACATAACAGCATTTAAGCTTTCCTTCAGAAGTCCTGGGAAAATACAGCAGCAGTAAGGAGGCAGGAAGGGAAGGAAGGGACAGAGAAAGAGGCCGCAACTATAACCACCAGGAGAGTCACAGGGCTGTCAGGGCGGCTACTGGGATCAAACTTCTTTACTCCCTGTTCTGCACAAATCCACCCCTGGGCCTCACCGCAGAGTGTATATGATTCTGTTTCCCCTCTTAGCAAGCTCAGTGGAATTGGTTGCATTCAGAGATTTTCAGTTAAAGACCACCACAGGGTTACAGCAGTTTACACGTGCTGCGGGGTTGTTCTCCTAGCACAACACACAAATAAGCACAGTTCATAAATAGCAGTCAAGCCACAACTACCTGCAAATGTAGGGGTGCTGAAACAAGGTGAATTGAGCATGGCAATGGCAACACAGGCAGGAGATATCCTACACTATGAATGCTGCTGGGGCAGGACATGGCTGGTGCACAGCAGATGTTGTTGGCTGTAATGTGGCCAAGATGCCTTGGTCAGAACAGCAGGGGAAGCAAAAAACCTCCCAGCATTTGCACACAGGGATTCAGTGGCCTTACCTTCAGCACAGAAACAATCTTATTACCTTTGTGTTGTCAACAAGCACTCCTATCAATAGAAACATATCTCAAATACCCTAAACTGTCATTAGTCATTCAAGAATCAGCAATAGGTGTTAAGTAGGACTGAACGGTTACCTACTATTGCAGTCAGTGCCATTGACTGTGTAGGACAGGACAGAGACAAGCTTCCTTAATACACATGCTTATTTTCTTGTTAATGTTTCATTTCTGACAAACATCATTGCTGGTGATGGTATACAGCCTCTGGCTTTGCTTAGGGATGAGCTGCCCAGTATGTTTTGCTCTGAGCACCGGGCTTTTTCCCTACCAACATGCTGAAGTGTGAGTCAGCCTTTGCTATGGGGCTGCTGTTGCCCTAACACAACAGAGCAGGATCAGGCCAAGTAGACTGCTCTGTGACTCACTGCCAGAGATAGGCTGAGTATCTGTCCTCACCTGCCTCCTCCAAGGTGCTCAGTAT
This sequence comes from Psilopsiagon aymara, assembly GCA_024733675.1. NCBI lineage: Eukaryota > Metazoa > Chordata > Aves > Psittaciformes > Psittacidae > Psilopsiagon > Psilopsiagon aymara. Next base: position 12,697 of record JANRGW010037201.1, read on the forward strand.
CTCTATCTTCTTCCACTTGCTTCCCACTACCTAGTGCATATGCTCACAAGCCTGTGCTGTATTATTTGAAGCAGATTATTCTACTCTTTTGGACCCCTCCTGAAGATTACTGTCTACAATGAGATGAGATTGGGAAGTGCTGAAAAAGTCCTTAGTGGAAAGTATTTATTTTTAGTAGAAAATAACATAAGAAATAGACTAAAAATTTTGAAAGCTTTTTAAAAATTATTAAAAGAGCTATAAGCCTAACTGGAGTCCTTGCAGGAAAATGGGAAATACAATAGCAGTGGGAGGCCCAAGGGAGATGAAGTTTAGAAACTTAGAGAATGATTGTAAAACTATCAATCTTGGGATATAGAAAGATAATTTAGATACTGTAGAGCCTCACAGTAGCTTTCTGCTATTTCTGTCATAATTTTCTGCCATGTTATTTTCTGTCAAGCCTCACAATATTTCTATAATGACTAACCTATTTGTTTCCCCAAAACTTATCTTTGAAAATTATACACAAGGTCAGAGTTACACAACTGAACACTCCATTTATTATCAGGAACAAGAAAATCTGCCTGGGCCACATCACCAATTGTAGCTGTCCACCTAATAGGATGAAATAGGTTGCAGGGAAAGTAACTGAGCGCTGAAGAGAGGCACTGCAGGTGACAGAAAAAGAGTGATAGGAGTAAGATCAGCAAAACTGAAAGGAAGAGAAGATACATCATTGGCAACAAAATCAAATCAAGTTAATATCTTCTCAAAGCAAGATGGGTAAAATAGGATGACTCAGTAAATGACGTCATTTGAGGAAAGATCTCTACAGCATATAAAGGTCCGATTGGTATTCTTTACAACTGGAGTTTATCCCAATACACAAGCATTTTCAAAGTGGCAATAAAATTCTGCTTATCTAGTAAATACTTTCATTCCTAAAATGCACTAATACCACAGGTTGCAACTTTTGTTGTTAGTGCTTTCCTACATGTTTGTGTGCTGCTGCATCTCCCAGTCTGGCGTGCAGAGGCATCACCAAAGCAGGCTGAACTATTTACTAGAGCTTATCACAAAATATAGCTCAGCTCTGAAACCCTGAGTTGTGGGACAGTCCCACTGAAGTTGACAAGAATCTCAGTGTTGAAATACCTGAATTTTCTGCAGGTCATAAATTCTGCCTTTTGAGGAACTCTCATCCAGTACCAGTGGGGTACTTTGGCTCATACAATGAGCAGGATCACACACATGGAAAACCTAAAAATGTTGGTGCCTTGTGAAAGCACCAATAGTGAAAACATGACCAAGGACATGCTTCAGGGCTCGTTTAAGTGATGCGATCTGTTATGAATTTCATCTCGGTAGAAAGCCTGTCTTCAGAAGGGGTATAATCGATAAATCATGTGCCAATTGTATTTATTCAATATGTCAACTTGTGCTCCACTCCAGAGTGCCTGGGCCAGTGCCGGGGGCTGGTGCTGTCTTTGCTGGACCTCTCACCTGCCCAGTGCTGAGTTGGGGTTTGTTGTTTGGCAGCTCAGAGAAACTCAGCTCCATTGCTTTCTTCCAGAGGGAGAAGGGAACGGGAAAGAAAGTAGCAGTAGGAAATCCCACACACCAGAATCAGGGGCCCATGAAATGCCAATGCAGGGTGCAGCGTGCTGCTTGTCAGGGACAAACTAAGGAAGTCATGCCCCAGTGCCCAAGCAAAAAGAGCAGGATCTTGGGCTGGGGGTGTCCTGGATATTTGGTTAGGTCTGTTAAATGGCTGAAACCCTGAAGCATTATTGACAGTGCAGTGCTGGTAATTTTGGTTGGCACATGGCAGGTACACAGGCAGGGTGGGAGATCAGGCATCTTAGAGTATATCCAGAAATAGTAACTGTGCTGTTGAGAGGTTTCTTCACCTCATACTGAAGAATTATGTTATTAAAGACCTGATTCAAGGTACACTGAAGTCCAGGGGAGACTTAATGCTGCACTCAGCGTGCTTCAGCTCAAGCTTTAACATCCCGCTTACTAATGCACAGCAGCCGTGTTCCCTTTCCACACCAACACATGCTAATGCCAGACCATATTTCCTACAGTCACCCACTGCCCCATCATTCCCCGAGCTCACAGCAGCGAGGCTGTGGGGCTGCCCCCCTGCCTTCTGCTGGTGCAACCCCTTTCTCCACACACCCTCAAATATTGACCCCATCTCCCTGCAGCTTGAGACATCAACCAGAACACCAGCCAGGCTTGGAAATAGCACTCTGCAAATTTAAGAAGTCTGAGAGATTTTTGTGTTTATCAAAAAGAGAAATCAGGTGAAATAAGCCTGAGAGACTTACCTTGCATTTAGACCTGGATTATTGTTTGTGCTGTTTTTCCTCTCCATTCTCCTGCACACATATGGTGACGGGGGGTAAAACGGGGGAAAATAAGAGCTGTAAGAAGTGTAATTGATGGCAAAAGAGGTCCAAATGTGTGCACCAGATCCAGACAGTCTCCAAAATGTAATCCTTGTTTGTCTATATGATGGGAATAATAGCCTTCCTCACAGGGGTACTGGGAAGATCAATAAATAGTTAATGTTGGTCTAGGGAAATGCATGATGCCTGCAGTGTAAATCAGAAGTAACCCATTGAAATGCATGTAGTTACATATGGATAGACCCAGTGTAAAAATGAGCAGATGCAATTTCCTAAAAGAACAGTGGTAGTTGCCCTGTAAACACTTTCTTCTGTGCATGAGGCAGAGTGTGGACTTCAGACAAGATTCTGTGCTGGTGTAAATCTGCATCATTTAATCGACACCACTGGCAGTGCATGAGTTTAAGCAAGAGCAGGCTCCAGCCCCTGACACCTGCTGGTCACACAGCCTTTAACACGCCTGTAGCTTTCCCTTTGCACACTCTTCCTATTCTGGCTTCAAATATCTCCATTTCAGAATCCCCGATATCTCATTGGTGCTTTATCTTCAACAGATTAGAACAGGCAACACCAGTGTGGGGGTTAGTTTTTAATTGTTCATATATTTTTCAACTCTCATGGCCACAAGGTTTCATACTAAGTTTTGCACAGTTATTCTGGAGAAGGTACCTATTCCCTATGCACAAGGCCAGTTTCTTCAAAGGAAAGCACATACAGCCTTCGGTGCAGACACCTCTTGCCATCTCTCTGAAGTATGTCCATGATGATCTATTCCAGCTCAAAATATTAGGGAATAACACAGCAATTTCTGTGATACTATAAATTCTAGTCAAGAAATCAAATGCTGAGGGATACTGATTAAACTGGAGCAGCTGTGAAGGGTGCTCAGTGGAGATGAGGGGTGAGGATGGTATCTTGCTTGGGGTCAGCCAGCTGGATTGGGTCTGTGCATCCTCTGGGAACATAAAGGAAGGCAGGTGAGGGCCCACAAAAGGCATTTTTGCCACAAGCAGGGCAGTCTCTAGGGAGATAAAGGAGCAAAAATTCCTGTGAATCTAAGCTGAGCCAAAGGACTGTTATAAAAGGGGGATAAGGAGAATATAAACAGATTCCTGGTCTGAGCAGAGCTGGTGAGCACTCAGCCCCTGCAGCCCCACAGCCTGGAAGCATGATTAACCCTCACAAGTCTTCTAAGGGAAGAGAGGAGCCATTTCCAGCGGCGTTCTCCTTCCCCCCTTTTGTCAGAGTAGAAATACAAATGTATGAATACATACATTTGCCTGTATGTATTCCCTCAGGGAGTGGCAAAGAAGAGGTTTGCACATGTGAGTGCAGAGATGTGATCTCCTGAAATGATATGAAGGCTGCATATTTTGCCTGTCAGCTCTGTAGGCTGTTGTTTCATTTTCCTCTCCTGCTCAGTTATGTGCACTCTGAGGGAAGGCTGGGAAGCAGGTAACAAATAACTTCACAGTGCTTTTCACAGAAGTTTTCTACTCTGCGAGACTGTATTTACAGAGGACAGCCCTTACCTGCTAATGTCCTTTTTTCCCCACCATGCCATTATGTTTGCTGTCGGACCAAGTGTCACTGCTACTCTGGCAGACAGAAGTATGAGGAGGATGAAGAAGAGTAAGAAGATGAACCCAAATGCACCTCAAGTACAGTTCAAGGGACACAAGCAGGACAAAGCATCAGCATAACTCCACACTGAGGCTGGTACCTGGAGCCAGGGTGATGTGTCCTGTGGGACATCGCTCCCCAGCTGAGGAAGAGTGGCCATCAGCAGCAAGTTCCCACTGTCACGGCTGAGGCATAGCTTAGAGGCACCACCTCAGATACCAGAAAGAGCAGCCTCTTGCTCACTCAATGCTTGCCTCTCTGTGGAGAACGATAAGCCAGATTGCTTTTTTGTGATGTGGACATCTGACATCTGGGAGCTGTCTGGAAACTGCACTAATTTCTTGTAAGGCTCTGAACCAGCATCAGCCAGGAATAACTTTCAATCACTGCTGACCTGGGCTGCATTTGGCAACAAGCGGGTGGAAGACAGTCTACGTCCCTTTTCCAGTTCAAACCTATGGGCTATCAAGTGCCCCACAGGACTCTGAAATTCATGCAACATGTCTGTTAAAACATGCAGAGGTTTACACTCACACAGATGAGTGTGTGGTCGGGGAGTGTGCCCTTTTCTGGATTGACTCAGAAAAGAGGAAATTCCTCTGATCCGGTGTAAATCAAGGAATCGCAGTTACAAGCAGTGATTAGATGCACTTCAAACACCTGTTAATGACAGGGAAAGATCTGAAAGGAAGCAGCAGAAGTTTTTAGCCAAGATGAACTGGCTGGATAGGCAGGGATCTGCTGGCTTTCCTGAGGAAAAGGAGACAGGAGGCAGAGAGTGGGAGTGGAGGTGTGTATTCCGGGTAGGGAGAGGAAGAAAAGCCTGGCACATTCGCCAGTAGCAAATTGGGCTCCCGCATGGTCTAATTCCTGCTTCACCACAGACTGCTAACACAGCTTGGATAAAAAGGGAAAAAGGGAGAAAAAAATCTATGCAGGAGGCTGCAAGAGCACATAGAGTCTGTTCTGAGCTCCTTCCACAGGCAGACAGAAATCAATAAATCAATAGGAAATGTTCGCTGGCTGTAAAATGGGTAGAGAAGCCAGTGTCAAGCTGCTTTAAGATGGATGGACAGTAGGTTTGCAGTTTGCAGAAAGGCTAGAGGTGACTATCACCTTGAGATGGGATCAGCGGCCAGCAGCCCAGCAAGGCTTTGAACCTCGAGTTTATGATTAAGGGCTGGGGCACGGATTGAAATACTCCAGTGTCCCCTGCACAGCCCTCCCAGGCTCTGCTGGCTCTCCTCCTCAGTGGCACTGGTGCGCTGGCAGCGGGGCCCGGCAGCTGCCGGCACTGGCCCTGCTGTGCCACTTCATTGAAGTCGAGGCTACAGAAGACTGAATAAAAATTGACTAGATGCCTGGTGGTAGTGAGGATTGATTGAAGACGGGCAGGGGTTTTCTACCCCACAGTTGGATTTTTTCCTTTCTATGAAGGATTTGACATAATGTAGGCAACAATTCCTATTCAGAGTATTGCACCTTCATTCTCTCCTTAATGAGACAAGCACCAGGACATGAAGCAGTGCCAATGTTGCTTAGGGAAAGCTGGCATGAGTGGCATCCTTCTTTTCTTTTAAAGGCAAAGTACTTGCAGGGGGTAGGACAGCTGTACTTGCAGCAGGCTTGCTGTGTGTCTCCATGTGTCCATTCAGGTCCGGAGGGTGTCTGCTCTTCAGTGTGTATTTTTCAAATGCAGAGATGATCTTCACTGTGGTGTGGCTCCTGCAGAGAGAGACAAGCAATCTAGCTTCAGGCTTCCCCACTTTGCCAGCCTTCCCTCCAGGACTTGCATTTCTTTCAGTTTCCATGAACTGCTGCTTATCCTGTTCTTTGAGGATAGATGTGCCCTCTTAACCTCTTGTAACCGAGACTGTCTCTTTCATAGGCCTCGGAAGCAACAGATTTGGGGCCAGCTTCTTGCTCTCACCAAATAAGACTATTGCAATACTGTTGTTGCTACATGTGTTGGGCATTACTATTGCTTCTGTGCAGGTCTGCTGAAAGGTGTGCCCACCACCCGGCTGTCCACACTGGGGAAGACCTTAGGCAATGCAGTGGGGGGGATTTCTGCCCAAGGCTAGTATTATACCAGATTCCTTCCTTTATCTGCAGGCTTTCCAAGACAGACATCAGCTTGTATGTACAGCATACACAGATGAAGTATAAAGGGTAGAAAAACTCCCAACTTCTTTACTTGCATTTGTTCATGCACTATAGTATTGACAACTAAACACGTATATTGAATTAGTATGCTCTGGTGTTAATAGTCTGACTTCAAGGAACTGTACCCAAGAAATGTAAAGTTTAGTTTACAAGGTTTTTCTTTCATTTACTCTGGTAAGTCAACAGTCTGCTAGTTTTAAATAGAATTTGGGAAGAAAATGCCAATTTTGGTACATACAGTATAAAAGAATAAAAATTGAAGTCCAATCTGGTGAAATGGGATGTGGTATATTCTCTAAATGCTCCCCAGAAGTTACATGTCACATTTTTGTAATGCTAGTTAATCAAGAATTCCGTTTTCTGGAGAGTTTTCTGATTCTTTATTTCACTCAGATTTACTACGTCTTACAGTGAAACTACTATTAACAAACTCAACCAGGGCTCTGCAAGTCCAACAGCAGTCCGAAACTGAACACTCTGAGTGCATGAGATAGTTAAGTGAGCAATTCTGGATAGAGAAGCCACAGAGATACTGTTTTGGGAGATCAGCAGGAGCCAAAATGGGGCTCAATTTGCATAATGGAAACCATCTGTGAAGAGATTTTTGTCTACTTGCCTCCTTGTGAAAAACAAGAAATTCTGAAAAATTGGTGTCATTGCTTTGGACTTAAATATATGTCATCTTGGGCTGTGCTGACCACTAATACTCTCCTCTTTCGAGGAGAGACGAGGAGCATCCTAACACTGGGCAAAAAAAAGGGAGAAAGCTACAAAGAGCCAGGTGTTCTGGCACTGCCCCTTCCTACAGGTTACATATACAGGCCAACTAGCTGGCTCCACAGTACTCTGATTTATCCAGGAATGTTTATGGGAAGGTGCATGAATGCCACACATCAAAGCACAGCTTAGCATTTGGTGTTCAAAAAGGCAGACCTAGATGCACCAGCTGTAGTTACTGGAGAAAGATCGAAATAAAAACCCCTCCACTTGTTAGTACTGCAAAATAATAAAAAAGAGCCAGAATAAAAAACGAGTAAATTAGCTAATACATAGTGTTAACAGTGGTGAAAGGGAAGGTTTGCTCTCCTTTAATTTCTTGATGGCTTTCAGATTTAGGCTGTGTGATCCACTGCAAAATGTCCACTTTCTGTAAGAAATTTAAGCAATGAGAAAATACATTAAGGAGGAAAAAACCTGCTTAATCTCTGCTGGATTGGCCAGTGCTACTGCTAAAGTTGGTGATGACAAAGGTGTGAACAGTATTGGAAATGGAAACAGGCCTTGTCAATACTTAGTTGTTGCAGCAAAAAGTGGGTTACCCAGGTGAACCTCTGCAGAAATCATTTGCAGTATTTGGACCTCCTGAAGCTAATGGGAGCTTCAGCTTTGAACAGACTTTGCCTTGGTTTCTGCAGAAAAAAATCACAGTATTGTCCTGTTTTACTACTCACATATTAGTGCCCAAAACAACAGCTACACTTTATTACAAACTCATTTTATGGCTTCTAGGCTAGGCACATCACATCAGCAATGAGGAGCCAGCTTTTTCCATCTGCACACTCCCGCTTTGCTGCCACTAGTGTACAGTGCAACCACAGACACCGCAACACCAATCTCATTCATCTGGAGCAACAGCAATTAGTGATACCTTCATTAAGCAGTGAACTTCACAGTCCTTCATGTTACATGAGCTTGCTCTGCACTCATCCCATGAACACTTAGATGTTATATTGAGATGCAGATTAGGTTTTGTCCCAAAAAAAGCCTATTTGGTGAAGCGGCCCATGACACAGATGGTATGTGTATTGCCTGGTAGCAGTGGGGTTTTTCAGATACGCCCATACCTACCAAAACTTTCTGAAAAAACAAGTCAGCTGCAGCCAGTTGTGAGATCAGATATACAGAAAGAGAAATGCAGACCTCTGCAGTTAAACTCCTTAGCAAAGTTACAAACCATGGAATAAAGGCTCTTCTAGGGGAAGTAGCAGGCAACTTAAAGTTCAGGCGCAAGTGTTAGGAGACAAATACACACACACCTGCACAGGCAGCATAAAATAAGCAAAGGCTTAACAAGGACTTTTCAGCCCAAGCACATTGCATGTGCTTAGCCCAGGTCAGATCAGCTGGTAGCAGTCCTTTCTAAGGTAAGGAGAATTCGGTTTCTCTCATACTGTATGATTGTTTTGTAGATTTTTTTAGTTCATCTGTGTGGACTGGAGGGCTTGTAATGAAAAATTCATTAAATTAGTTACTTTTGTTCTGTTTTAAATCACTTGGAAATAGATGTTGACTTTGATTGATTTGTTTGTGGCTGGAAGTGGTGCTATGCTCTCTGTGCAAACACAGTGTATCCTGTAGGAGGCTTTACTATGTATCTTCACTGCATCTGCTGTCCTTGTTATTAATTATGCTTAGTGAATTCACAGTGCAAATTGTAGAATGTACTTTCTGGATGCTTAGCAAGAATTTCAGTTCCATACATGCTTTTTAAACCAATATATTTATTTTACAGGAAACAAATTTTCAACATAACTAGTTGTGGAGCTCTGCTTTTTCTGTGCTATATTTGCTCAGATGTGAGAGATCCTCAGGTTTAGCAAGAAATATTTACAGATATAGATACTAATCTTGAAATCAGTCTCTTAAGTAGAGTAAATAGTTACACCAATAGTGTTGGTGTTGGACTGCAACTGCAAAATCTCATTAGAAGGTCAGGGCCTTAATTTTTCTGTTCAATAGAAAATAGATGCAAATCCCACAATATTTTGGGCACCTTTTGTCTCCACTTGATTAAAGCCTGCTTTTCCTGAATTATTTTTTTTAGAAAATCATTGTTATTTTTAAGTTATTGTTTACATTTTGGCGGAGTTTTTTTCCAGTGCTATCCATATTTCAATTTCTTTAATCGGAAATGTCTAACAAAGCACATCAGTTGCTAGGTTTGTTTGATATATAAATAATTACAAGAGAAAAAAGTAATTTCCTTTCAAAAGTAATGAAAAAGATTTCAAGTCACTTGGTACAAGAAGAAACAATACAGCAGGAGCAAATATTTCATATACTGAGTAACAATGAGTCGGCATGTAGTTATCTGGTGTATAATGAGAAGGCATTCGTAATTCATTCATCCCACTTAGTCTTTCTTTCCTCACCTGCTGCAATTCCTCACCAGCCTTGTACAAACAGCAAATCCCCCCATTTCTCTTAAACGTTTGCTCTCCTTTATTTCTTGTTTTTCATTTTTCCTGTTGTTTTACTGGTGCGGGGAGCCTAAAGTCCAGCAAAGGATTTGTTTTGCTAGGATCCCCCATGATATTTCTTCCTGTCTAATGTGAGTGATCAAGGCACATTGCAAACTGCACAGGGGTGGGAGGAATCCCTGTGCGCACCGCGCCAGTGCCTTCAGAACCAAGCCAGGAGTCGCTCAGACTGAGACAACGGTTTCCTTTTGAGATTACTCAGTTCCATAATGGGTGTCGATAATTTCCCTCTCCAGCTTCTCCTGCAAGATTAATTGGTTTAGTACCTGAGCCTCTGTAAATAGCAGAGGCAAAGTATTACACTAGAGCCCAAAGCTGGCTCTGCATTTGGCACAGGGAGAGCCTGCTTCCCACAGCCCCATACCAGAGCAGCTCATGGGGCAGGCACACAGCATGCTGGTGGCTTCCTACTGCCAGAGCTGTGTTTGGAAAGGAGCGGCTGTGCAGCCTGCATGCCCTTGTCCCAGCACTGTGCTGGGTGTACACGTCTGTAGGCAGAAGCGGGAAACTGGTTGAACACTGATGGAATCATAAAAACCATGATCTTATCAGGGTATATCTTGCTGATAAGAACCTACTTTTGACTTACAAATGGTTTGGCACTGCTGGCAACACAAAAGCCAGAAATACAGCAGCCTTTCCTGCAATGGGGGTGCCATGCTTGTGGCTAATAACATTTAATGCTTACACAAGCAGATGCAGGGCAACAACTCTCCCCTCTGCTATTCCCTCCTGGTCCCCTCCCCCAGATTCCTCCTGCCACTTGCTGACGCCATTTTCCTGGGACTGGAGGTGTCTCTGAGCTCTGAAAATTGGATCACAGGGATAGCTCTTTGCTGGCCCTGGTCACGCTGACGGCAAGACTCGATCAATCAATACTCTGTGTGACACTTTCAGAATTCATTGGAAATGATGTCCTTTCCAAATGACACCCACATTTTATCGAGGGCAGCTCCAACAGCAAAGCACCAAGTGTGTTTTAGCAAGATATGTTTTGTTAGTAGTAAACTTCACTTTATTTGTAAGGTTCTCTGTATCTGGAATTTCTCCATCTTTCCCTTCAACCTCCCTTTTGAAGACAGCAGAGATTTAATCTTTAAAGGTAGCTTTGTAGCCTGACATTTAGAGTGTGAGCTGCTCCTAAGCCTGATGTTTATTATGACATATGGCCTCTTCATGTAAAAAACAGTAAGCTTTGGGGGAGAATTTAAAAAGTAGCCTGAAGCTCATAGCACACAGCTAAAAACTCATTCACAATTTCAACCAAAATATTATGACTTCTGGGTAAAACTATTGCTCTGCTGTGGATTCCCATGAAACTACTTGGCACAGCTATCTCAGAGCCAGTTCCTGTGGGTGGGACTACATGGGTCATTCAAAGCAACTCTTTGGAGCCATTAATTGCTCATGCTGACAGGCAGCAAAGAAGAATGGCACTTGCAGCTGCAGGCTTCAGGGGTGAGATATGTAGAGACAGAGAAATGGGGGAATTGCTGGGAACCTGTTTTGAAGGACTCTCAGAGAAATTGGCAACCTTTCCATTGAATGTCAATATTGAAAAGGAAATTTTAGCCCTTATTATGTATCTCCAAAGTAAATAGCTCTGGTTGCTAGCAGGGTTCAAATGCTGCCTACCTGGCGTCCTCTGGGGATTGCACAGCTGAGGCGTGAGCATACAGACTGGGTTTTAATTCTGCCCTCATCAAAAGTAAAGCCAGATGTATCATTTGGACATGGACTCAAACCCACCTAAATTGCATAAGAGGTTCAGCCTCAATCAATTCAGTAAGGGGAAAAAAAGGGGAAAAGCAATTTCCCAGAATATAATTCTGTGTAATTTGCGATTTACAATATTCATTGACCTGCACAATGTCTACAGTTTGGCAAGTCTGTGGCCAGTTTAGCATGTGAGTAGTCTTACAAAAGAAAGTGAAAAAAAGAGCAAGGAATCATTTGTGCACTTGAGATGAGTCTGCAGAGGGCAGGAGGGGAAGCTCATGGCACAAAAATAGTTGATGTGGGAAGGTTCTTTCCAAAGATATTTTTGTGTTTTCACTCTGTTCACACATCAAGCTGAAAAACTTGATCGGCACTTCACTGCTGTGCCCCTTTAACACATGCGTTTCATCTGAATCTGGGATAAAATCTTTCCTGGGCTCTAACTGCTGCACTCCCAGTCCCGCACTGACTGTGTGCTACAGTGAAGTTCACCAAAGTGAAAATGAACATTACAAGGTCCAAAAGTTGGTGATAGGGGGAAAGAAAATATCAGAGATGGACTATGGACTTATTAATCTGTGAGTCTGGTTGCCAGGAAACATCAAAACTGCCATAAATTATTAGATGGCAGTACAGAGGGAAGTTTTCAGTTGCTAATCCTGCCCTTGTAATAAGATCTAATAGTTTCATTTACTTTGTTCTTAAGGAAAGCGACCTGGCAAATTAGGTAACTACTATCCTGAATTATAACAAGAGGCCTGAATGGGAGAAAGTAGATCTAGAGATCAGAGTGACTATTGCCTGATCTTTTAGAAGTTAATTCCTGTAGCTCTGAATGCAGAAGTAACACAGCTTATTGGAAAAACCATCATCTGCTCCCTGTGCAAGGGATAGCACACGAAGATGAAGTGTCTGGGCTTTAAGTGCAAGGTAGTTTCTAGTTCTGGCAACTGTCAAGTGAATAGAAGTTTTTCCAGGTGAGGATTTCAAATGCTGTTGACAAGCATCTTCAGGCATACATCAAACTTCCCAGTTACAGCTTTTCTCTCAACAGAGCCGCAAAAGATGTGTTTAGTACATCCTTATCCCTTCATTTAACCTCAGTAAACTTTTAGCTCAGGAGATCTCTGGTTCAACTCTTGCTGTTAGAGACCACAAATAAATAAATATTTGTGAAGTGAAAATCTGTAAACTACTAGAGCTGCTTCTCAAGAAAAAAATAGTTCTGTTGTGACTTAAACTTGTGTATTTCCTGTATTTGGATGCTCCGTTTCTGATAGCGCTTTACTTGTTTTGCCTTAGCTGGTTTCATACTAAGTTGACTTAAAGAAGTCTAAACCTCTGAAAATAAAAGCTTAAGAGTATTTTCATGTGAGGAATCTGTACTACAAATCAGAACTATAATTCTCCTTGTGGACAAATGGGTGGTATTTCCCTGTGTGAACACTTGGGACAGAAGTTCTGCTGGACTCCAGTTTTGAAATGCCTTGCCTTAACACCTGGTGGGAAAACTGGTAGGATGGAATGTTTGTAGAGTGGCTGCACTATCAGAGTAGGCTGTCAGAGTTGCATGCTTGTAGTCAAACTTTACAGAGAATTAAGAGTGATCTGTGGTATTTCTCTCTAATTGCTCAAATGGTCTGAATGCTGGTCATGGAGGCACCTGATACCCAAGCCTTTTACGGGGGATTAATGAGCATAAGTCTACAAAGGTCCCAAGCGGGCTATAAAAACATGGGAGAGAGAGAACAAGCATCTTACAAGCATCCTAAAACCTCCAGCTCACACATAATTGTTGGGCAAGAGGCACCACAGCGTTTGTGGGAAGTGAATGGGCTCTACTATAGTCTGACATCAATTTTTTACTAATTCTCATTTATGGTTTTCTCATAATGTTCTTCCACCTGAACCATTCTTAAACTGCAAACAAGTACTTCTTTTGTGACAGAGTGATTTGATAATGGAGCTCATTGCTGTTCTAGGTGGTCAGTTTGTGAGTAAGTTGCACCAGATTTTGACAGTCTTAGAGCTTTTAGTCCAGGAGCATCAAGAGTAGCACAAACCAAATAGAGCCAATACAATGTAGAGTAGAAGAGCAGCAAGACAGTCAAGATGTTATTTAGTTTAGGGCCTTTTAAAAGTATCCAAGAGTCTTGGAGAAGTCTGTTTTGTTGTGACAAGCTGGAATATACAGGCAGATGGCTGTCATATTGCACCTCCTCCACCCCCCAGTGGCAGGGCTGTCATTTCTCATACTCCAGGACAGCATCAGGAATTTTGTTCCCTGCCTCTATCCAATGAAGCAACAAAAATAAACCTGAGTAAGCCAGTGTATTCCTAAAACAGAGATGTAAAAATGGCACATTTTGTTGCCAAACCTGTTAATTTCATAAAAAATAATGACTTCAGTACAAAGTTGAGCAGAACACACCACAGACACCATTGTGGTCCCTGCTTCCAAGCAAACTGAGAGAAATGGATTAAAAGAAAAAAAAATGCCATGGATCTGCAACTTCTGTTGACTTCACCGTCTATTAAAATTAAGAACAGTTTTGCTATTAGCTTAAACAGATTCAGGGAAGACTCAGTGTAACAAAACAGCTTCTGCAAATATTTTCTTTACCATGAAAGTTAAATGCATTTTGCGTACTCTAAGTATTCAGACACTTATCTGCACTAGAATCCTTAAAAGCTCCAAAGATACTCTCAGTGAAAAAAACACCTTAAATCTCCTGGTGGTGTGTCCTGTACAACTGACCAAAATGTTGTCAGCAAGGTGAAGCTTTTAGGCTTAAAGTGCAAGGAATCTTTTAGTCCTGCTGGGGTTTAATGAGTTGGGATTCTAAGCTGATTCAGCTCTTAAACAGTCTGATCATTAGTGCTGTATCATCTGTCACCTTTGGGTGATAATTAGAAAAAGAAAGTCAATAACAATAGTACATAACACTACTTTACCAAGATTTAAACAAGTTGTAATATTGTTGAACATCTATTGATGAGTCCAAATGTGCCACAGGCTATTGAGCACAAAGAGTGCTTTGATGTGATGTTTTCCATTATTAATTTGATGTGGTGGAGTTTGTAGAAGTGAGAACATTTGTTTTCATTTTATTACATGTGGGAAGAGACTGAGATACTTTACATATTCATTTTCTTTTTTCTATTGTTTATTCCACTCAAGCTTTTGAGGAACAAGCACAGGAAAAAAAAATAGGAAAATTATTGTTCTGAATCAGTTAATAACATTAGGCTGTTTGTTTATGATATCTCTGATTTGGTTTGCTTTTCATTGATTTATTTGACCTCCAAAATATATATCCTATATGTATGCTGGCAGCCCTGAGATGAGAGGGGAAAATTTAAGTGGAATTATTTCTTCTTCAGAATAGAAGACCTCAGGAGCTCACTGCACTGATACAAACATGGGTCAGGATTCATTATCGCTTTACTTTGGCAATCCAGATATTTGGCCTGATGTGTATGAGATACCCCAGTAATGCAGTTGTCAGTTATTGTTTCTTATTGACCACTTCCTCATCTGCCTGTTGGTTCTTCCTTTGGTGATTAAACTCGCTTGTATAGAGCACAATTATGTAATCTCTGCAGAGTGAGCCTTTTGGAGTCTCTTTTATTGCCTTGGTTTGTTTAATTAATCTCTTAATGAAAATTCTTTCCCTTCCTCCAGTCTGTCCTTTTTATGCTTTCTGCAACCGCAATATGTTAACACATTGGTTGTGGATCACTTAAATGCAGTTTTTCTTAGCTGATGTCTTGCAGTGATTTAAACAGGAAAGTTGTTAAGCCAGAGATAGAACAGTGTACACGAAGTATCTGAGTATAAGAGGAATGCCTTTGCAGACTGACTAGATCCTTTCAAAGGAACACAACTGAAACAAGCAGTTTTTATCTCATGTCTGGATATACCCATACGCAGCACACTGGAAAGAAGGTCTAAATCTCTCAGACCTGAGAGGCATGTTTTTCCTTAGCAGCTAAATGAAGATATTCTACTTCTCCTCCTTCCTTTTTGGAAAGAAAATTATCAGTCCTGCTTGGGACCCTGCAAAGAGTCGGATAGTCCTGGCTAAATCACACAGATGTTCTGTGTGATGGAATCAACAGCTGGATTACAATCATCACCTTTGGGGTGAATGACATCTAACAGCCATATTGCTGATTTAAATTCTAAGAAGTGAAACTTAACTTAGTGGGCTCAGTTTTGAAATCCAGTTGTATTTTGGACAATAACCACCCCATACTTCATCTCTTTTTCAAGGCTGCTCAGTACAGGAGCAACTGCAGCTAAGCAATTAAACAGTAACATACAATGTCTCAGGTTAAGATTAATAAAACATTAAAACCAGGAATTGTTCATATAAAATATTGAGGCACTACGTGCTGCCATTCTCAGTATGAGATAGAATCACTTTACACAGATCAATCATTTCACTCTAAAATGGGAGAGAAACATGCAAATGTAAACTCTAGTTCAACCTGGGGTTTATAGCCTCCAAATATTTGTGAGGCTTAAAATAGGGATTCCCCTTCAATTTCACCACTAATTTAAAACAAAACAATGCACTTCATAAGCATTGGAGAGAGGTGAGAGATGGAGCTATTTCCAGTAGCTCAGTGTCCAGATTTAGTGAATGAAGATCAATGAAAAGCAGGAACTTGCATAAGGAAACTATAAACTGTACAGGTCCAGGCTTTGGTTATCTACGGATCTCTGTGACGCTCAGCCTGTTCATATGTCTCTACACACAGAAGCAAGGCAGCACAGTTTCTTCTTAGTACTCAGCAAGTCCCATTCATTATACGTCATGCTGAGACATTTCCTTGACAAGGTATCCACTGCAAAGGTGGCTGCAAAGTCCACTCCTTAGACAAGGGGCAGAGAAAGGTGATTGGGTTCTCCTCCTGATAAGTAAACTCTACATAATCCTCTGGGATGATAAAATTTGTCTAAAGTCCAGAATCTAGGTCAGATTATTGGTTACCTCTATGGCAGTTACACCAATAATGAATTTGAACCTCAGACTTGAAAACTCAAAATATTCTTTGACATCTATATTTTGACACATGCATAAAAAAAACTAACTACGTCTGTGAAAAGGCACAGTAAAGCCTTCATAAACCAGAACCATCTCAATTTCTTTCCAAGCCAGACTTAAGCATCTCAAAATACATTAAAACATAATTTAAGGAGGATATTACTGTAAGAAGTGTTAACCTGCCAGGGTGCCCAGCATTAGATTCTACAACATAGTAGCTTTCCTAATTATTGTAAAATTAACAAAATAAATCTTTACATTCACATATCTCTGTGTCAATCAGCCGAACAGAACTGATGAACCTTCAATTACTTTGAGCTCTGAAGAAATGATGTAGGATTACTTTTTGTACTAGCCAAGTGTTTTGCAGCTGGGAAGCTTATCCAGGGGCACTGGTTCAGCCAGCAACAGGACACAGCGCTACCCTGGATACAGGACAGAGTGTGGAAGTGGGAGGCTGCAGGGCTGCACACACCATGCTGTGCTGACCTCCTTTCTCCCCCATGGCTTCAGCAACAGAGAACCAGATTCACCAGCAACTGCTTTATAGCTCTATGTTTCACAGCCATTTCTGCAGTGGCTAATGCTAAGCCTGAATTTAAAACCGCTGCATGCAAGTGAAACTAAGCAAAATGTCACTTATTGGGCTAGATATAGCCCAGAATCCTGGGATACCTGTTGCAGGATCTGTAATGAGCTCAGCAAGTTAACTCCTTTTAATTGATTGCCCCCAATGCCCTTGTTGGGGTAGCAGGGACTCAGTGCCAGGTAGCAGTGCTGTGGAGGGGGAAGCAGAGAAACACCATCTAAGGGCCTGCTAGTAGCTCCTCCCAGCACACTGGGTTTTCTTGCACAGCTGAGCATCTGATGTTTGGTCCTTCAACTCTCTACTTGGTTTGTGAACCTGCTGGCTGGCAAAGCAGCAATACCAATGTAACATTACGTAGCTTTCCAGATAAATGAGAGTTTATCTTATTAAGCAAATGTCTCGCCCATGTATTTAGCATTATCAAGATAAGAGCTGGTTGGTTTGTGGCTTTTTACCACTTTTCCCCTCTGAAAACCCACTGAAGGTGGTGCTTGCTGTTCTGTCTCAAACTTGCCACCCAAATGTTATCAAAGGATCAGGTGGCTCCATGCCCATGTGGTGCATACTGCTGCTGGGGAGGAAAGATTGGGATGCTGCTTACTGAGCTTCTGTGTGAGCACAAAGCCCTGCGGGCACATGGGACCGCTCCACAATGGCACAGCTCCACTGGACTTGCTTTATTCCATTGTTGATTTGGGATCTTTAATCATTAATTAGGTCATTGTACAGTGCTCCCTATTTTCAATGTCGCATAAGAAATAGGAATCATTATCATAAGTAATAAACATTTGTTTATTGACATTTGTTCTCAAGCTATTCATGTTGCCATCATGTTTTCCTGGCCTGCCCCCTCTCTTCCTCCACCCTCTGTGGAGGTTGATCACGTGTGAATTAAATGTAATTAGACTGAAAGATTGATGATGAAAACTAATTGAAATTCTATTTGCATATTCGTAATCACATTTCACTCACTCTAGAGCTGCTCAGGCCATCCTCTTCCTCTGGGGCCAGCACAAGTGTAGGTTACAAACCAACTTAAAAACTATATTTTTTCTAAGTTCCAGTTTGGCAGCTTTATTGAAGGACAGCCTAAAAGTGACTCTCAGCAAGTCTTTCTTATTCAGAACAGGTATATGTCAGTATGCAATGTGCAGCAATCCCTTATCAGAACATTATGTGGTTTTGCTCAAATCTGTGTATTGTAGGAGGAATCTCTTCCCTTGTCTTGCTCCTGGTGTCCTTTTTGTTAGAGATTTTTCTTCTATAACTATGTGGATTTGCAGGTAACACTCAGAAACCATTTCTTTTGTTGTTGTTTTTGTAGTTTTCCTTGTAGTTCATTGATTTGTTCAAACCAAGAACTCAAAGCCAATCTTCGAGGCTGTCAGCCTATTTAGCTGAGGAGGAAAGTCCACCAACTCCTGCAAATAGAGATGATAGCGTGTGGCCAGCGGTCTGTTGTAACCCGGGGCCTCGCAGGCGAGGCTCTGCGCTCAGCCCTGTCTCTGAATGGCCAGGGGTACTGGAATAGGACTCCTTCCCTGCAGCCACCTGCGGCAATGCAAGTGGTGCTCACAGGGGTGCTCAGATGGAGCATCCATCTGCAAATCTTAGTGCAATAGTCCTCACACCTTCTCTTTTATTGCTAGGTATTAAAATGACTAGTGCCAGCAACACTTCGTAAAGCAATAAGAGCAGTGCAACCTCTGAAGTCTCTTTTTTTTTTTTTTTGATCCACCTTAAAATCTGGCTACTTACAAAAGTTGCCAATATTTTTATTTTGAGATTATAGTTTTTAGGGCAGTGTGGTTAGGAATGCAAAAACAAAGTCTGACCCAAGGGCCATACCAGGGGGTCATTCTGCCACCCTTGGGCAAAAGGGAAGGAGAGAAAGCTGCTCTGCAGAGTAGGTGCTCATCCTATCAATCAGGCTTGTTTACCGTTAAAGATGTGTATAATCAGAGGAAAGCAGCTGGTGGAATGTCTTGCTTCTTTTGTGTTCGTTTTCACTGGCTGGCCTTTGCAAAAGTCTTCCATCACAGAAATGCAACCTTAGCACAGGTCTGGGGACCACAAGCATCAGCTTGATTTGTTTCCCACTTGTACCACTTTAGAGCCTTTCTTTTTGCCATTAGCAAACTCACTAACCTCAACAATTGTGAAAACCCTGAAAGCAGATGAAAGGAAGTGGATCCATTTTCTCTAAACCAGCTCCGTGACATTTTATGAAGAGCCTCTTAACAGATCCAAAGCTAGGAATATTTTCTTCTCTTCAGCTCAAGAATGCCTTTTGATGGCCAGCAGGGTCCGTAAGTGGGACAGGGATTAATGTAATCTCTTCCCCCGCCCCGTCTAGAACCTCTCCTCAAGGAAGCCTTATCTGCTCCTATCCTCTGTGTTCCTCTTTCTCCCTGCACAGGTTCTGAATAGCTTTGGTCTGTCCCTGAGGATTATGTTTTTCTGTTACAATCCACCCACCAAAAGGTCTGCAAGAGTAGCAGAGCTTTATGCTCTTGTTTTGGAAAAAAAAAAGTATTATGATAAATCTTCTTCAAACAAAGAGTGACATATAACTCAACAGAAACTTTTATACTTACTTTCAAACCTTTACATTGATAACTGGTTTCTATGACTACCATTTAGTGGTATTCTGTGTTATTCCTCTGTACTGGTGATCTACAGGGCATAGAATGAAGGCATTTGTGATCCCTTCAGTTGTACATCAGTTGCAGCCATTAAAACATGAGGAAGACCATCAGTTAGTTTATAAAGCCATAGATGCTGCTGCTGTCTAATCCCTATCTCTAAACAGACAGATTCTAGTGGTAACAGAGTGTATAGGCTTTTTACACATTATAAATAATGTACAAGCCTGGGCTTTGGACATAACTGTTTTTCTTAGAATGTCTTTTTCCTGGACTGCCTCCTCTTCTACCTTTATTGCAGATAAAGATAAAAAAGGAGAATTCCTGGAGATCTCAGCATAGTTCTTTAGTGCATTAACACTGCTTTCATTTTTCTTCATTTATAGAAGCAGAATAAAAAAAACAACTTGATACATATTTCCTAACACCATATAGGAAAACTTTGTCAGCAACTTCACTTTTTTCTTGGTAATGTGTATGTGTAGAAGTCACGGGGAGTAGCCTGGACCTCTGTGCAGTACACACTGCACTGACACAACATACAAGTATTACTGTCTTAAAACTTCTTGGCCCAGCTCTCTTATATGAGCACAGCTAATAGGACAACATGAAAGCACCATTTTCTGATGTCCTCATCTTTTGACTGGTGGTTTGGTAATTTTTTAAAAGGAAAAGGGGTTTATCTCACCAATAATTTTATGCAGCAGTCTGAATGTAAGTAATTTGCCTTCATTACATCTTTGTAGGAAGAAAGGGAATCTGTAGTGTCAGAAAAGGCTTAACAATGTATTAATTTACCATGGAAAAAAAATCCCATTTCTGATCCTGATGGGTGCTTGGACCCAGCCACTTTGGGCTGATCTTGATGCCCCCTTAATGTATCTCAACTTAGTGAAGAAACTTGCCCAAAAAATTCAGGGGCTACATTGAGATGGTCTGTGTTGAGAATGTCAAATATGAAACACAACTTTGTATTTAATGTAGCCCAACACAGTCATGTTTTTGGCTTTATCAGAAATTACTTGGCTTCAAGGGATCAGTTTGAATTAAAGTTCTTGATATTCCTACTGCCAGTGAAATAGATGGGTTTGTTGAGGTTTTTTTCTTCGCATTTCATAAAGATGTTAAAATGTCCACATCTTTTTTCGGTAATCCTTGAAATCACATCTGTGCCAGCTGAGTAGTAAAGTTCAGTGAAAATTCACATAGTGAATTAAAAGCATGTGTTACAATCTTAAGAGAGAGCGGATGTGCACCCACATCCACAGTGGAGAAACACCAAGGTGCAGATCTGGTGGTTGATTCTCACCTCCCAGTGGCTGGCAAAGCAAAACAGCTCCACCAAGACCAGAGGCATAAAGGTGCCGTGGTGTCAGTGAAAGCTGACGCTGGGCACACATAGACCATTAACTGAATTGGATAACAGACAGTCCAAGCTTGGAAGAACTCTCTAGTTTCTTTGGTGTTTTAGTTAGGCTTCTGCTAACAGGGCTTGCCCTGGCCCCACTACAACTTCCCCAGGTGTTTATTCAATGTTTATTTTGGAGGGACAATTGGGAGAGAAAGAATACAAAGAAAATGTTGACTCTTTCCCAAATCTGGAAATGCTATCTTACAACAACTGTCTTCATTTAAAGCTAATGGTTGTAATTTGTATGGTTATACATCTCTGCTATATTGCTCTCCATTTATGTCCTGTGTACAGGACATACTATATACTCAATCTCACCCACATTTGCATTCTGCAAACAGTATGCTGCCAGAAGGCGTGGTTTTGATCGCACTCCCATTCATCCTATTCTGTATTTAATATAAAAGTGTTATCCAGGAATATTCTCAATTCCACATAAATACTGATGAGTGGTTGTGTTTTCTTGGGGTCACATATTCCCTAGGAGCATCACACTAAGCAGAATATACCTAATGTCCAAGGCACTACTTTCAGGACCATCCAGATGTTGTTTCACTGTGGCTCCCTTCACAAGGAAAAACCCAAAAGCCCATAATGGGTTCTCTCACCACAAAAGCAAGCAGAGATGTAAGCTAGAGTGGGCAAGAGCTTCCTCCTGCCTCCCTCTACTCTTTTCCCTGTGAGTTAGGATGTGTGACATTGTATTTCTATTTGGGTACATCCACAGCACAAATACGCTCATTGGTTGGAACAACAGGACAAGGAGTCAAGGCTTCAGTTGCCTCTTGCCCCAAACTTATCTGCCCCCGTGGGTTGCCGCAGGCCAGCCCTGAAGAGATGTACTTCCTCCTTTGCACAGCTACTGCCCTTCCATGGCACAGCTCAGAGCCCTCCACCTCTGAATAAAGGTCTTGTTTCTAAAGTACGTGTGTAATATGGAAAAGGAGGTGGCCAGAACTCAAATGAAGAAGTTAAAAAGAACAGATGAATCAATTTTGGGATGTTCTTTTGATGCGTTTGCCCTCTATTTCCCTACTCTTCTTCCAAGATCTCTGCAGCTGAGTGCTGCTGGCCACATGGTTAAGATTCAGCTTGCAAAAATGCACGCTTGCAGCAAGGAAGACTTACCCTTTAACCTTTAGCAGCTATTTCCTCTGAAAAGCACAAGTTTCATTTTCGCTTACAGTGAAAAACGTGCGGAGGGGGAAGGGGAAGAGAACCTCATCTCTTTGTAGAGCAGTCGAACGGTCCTATTTTCATCCTCCGCACCAAACTTTTCACGTAGCTCTTTTTGCATTATGCAGTGTGCCCTCAGGAAAGAGATCTGGCAGGAAAACCAAATGCAGACTCTCTCGTTAGTCTTGAAAGACCTGTTCTTGAGCATTTGGGGTCAATCCCCTTCAGCGGGTTCATTTTTCTTCATTGCAGTTTCATGAATTTGGCCATAAGCAAAAAGCAGGCTTTAGTTTAAAACAAAAAAACCAAACAAACCAACAACCCAGTATTCATTAAATAAAACTGTAAATTGCACTGCATGTGGCATGGAAAAGTTGGGAAGAGAGAGGGACTTCCCCATCCCTGCAATATATCTAAATATGT
The DNA here is from genome assembly GCA_024733675.1 of Psilopsiagon aymara. NCBI lineage: Eukaryota > Metazoa > Chordata > Aves > Psittaciformes > Psittacidae > Psilopsiagon > Psilopsiagon aymara. The sequence goes on from JANRGW010037201.1 coordinate 35,162, forward strand.
TTACAAATAATGTATTGTAGCACCAACAGCCAATGGGGCCATGCTTTCACCTGGGGTAAATCCATGTAATTCATGCTAAGAATTCTAGAAACAGGACAAAGAAGACATTTTCACTTGCATCTCTTGCACTCAAGTGCCTTTCTGCCTAGAAAAAAGGTACTTGGGGCTTTTCTCAGGTCTGACATGAGTTGAAAGATAAGTAACAACATTCCAGACCTCCCAGCTTTATTGCAAGTCCGTGATTTTGAATTCAGCTCATCTTTAATAGTCAAAAATTGTTAACAAGAGAGAAAAGTTTAATTGCCTGTTTGTTGTATGTGCAAGAGGAGGCCAAACTCCCTACCCCTGCTCCCTGCTGAGCTCAATTCTTCCTCCTTGGAGGTTCCTCTGGCCAAGTGGGTGGTTTCTAGTTTTGTCAGTCTGTATTCTTCCACTACAGCTAAAATGGTTTAAATAAACTGGCCTCTTCCCTTATCAAATTGTCCACATTCAACTTGCCAAGTACCAAGGCCTGATTCTCTAGCTCAAGAGCACACAGGCTGCTTCTGTCCTGCAGCCTGCCTGATCTTGGTGCAGCCTGGAGAAGGGCCATCAGGACATGCGAGGGAGGGTGCCCTATGCAGACGTCCTCATGCCCCAGAGCCCTCCTCCAGCAACACCACAGCCCTGGGCACAGCACCCTGAGCCACCATCTGCCTTCTCTGGGCTGCCTCCTGCCTTCCAGTGGCATTCCTGAAGCTTTCATATATTTTTAAGATGAGGTGTTAGGTGCCCACCTCCTGAGAAGGCTTTTTTAATTATTTTTTAATTAAAAGTCCATGATCTCATGAAAAACTAACTTTCAAACAAGTATCATGACATTTTCCCATTCTCACCAAATGATGATTCAAGCAGAGCCCCTGGTCCCCTGATTGTAAGGGCCCTGCTCAGTCACCAGCCTTCTGTCACATACTCATTTTAGGAACAGCATCTCTTGTGACATTTGCTGCCTTAGTAAACCTCTGTGCTCTTTGTGGAGGTGAGCAGAGAGGAGAGCATCCTCTCCCAGACAACAAAGGCTGCTGAAAACAATGCTGTTGCCTGTACCTTTCAGGAGGGGTCATTGTATACCAATAAGCATATAAACCACAACATACCAGAAGAAATAATAAGATATCACAGATATCACATAGTAAGCAAGATAAAGAGATTTGACCGAAAATAAAAAGGTTACTGGTGAAATACGAATAAGTGAGCGATTTCCTCAATGTATTGTGAACTGATAGAGCAGTACTAATTCTTGCAATGTTGGTGTTTGTTTTTTCTTAAAAAAGGAAAAGTGCAATGGGTTAATTCTCTTGTTGAAGTAAATGTAAATGAGGTGGATGTGTGGGATAATAGCGTAAAGGAGGGAGTTGGGTGTGTGAGAACAGAGAGTGCATAATGCATTAGCATCAGAAACACAGGCTGATGGGTGAAGGCTTTTATACTACCTCTCTATTGATAGGTATTTCAACCAGCAGCAAAAAAACTGCTCTTGACGCTCATCTGCAGGGAAAAATATCCACGTAGCCTTTGCTGTAGGACCAATTAGCCTGTGAAAGCAGTTGGGGGGAGGGAGCAGGCACGGGATATAAATGCGGGATGCATCCACACTTGATTACTCTAATGAAATGTCCATTGATTCCTATAGATTAATGTGAGAAGAACGGCAGCTGCGGAGTGGCTAACACCTCTAGGTCAGCAGCTCTGTGTGTGTGTACGTCTGTAACGGAGGGGGTAGCGCACAGCCGGTCCAAGGTAGACAAGAGAGGGTTAGTCTGGCTATGGAGGGAGAGGTGGCTGAGGTGTGTGGATGTGACAGCCGGCAACGGAGGGAGATCCGCGGGAGGCCACAGCGAGGGGCTGTAGGGACGGCGCGGGTCCTCCCTGGCTCGCTCGCTGCCGCTGCCCCTCGCTCCCGTTTGACTTTGCTGTAAGGCAGGCTGAGCTCACAGGTCATCTGTTTTTGTTAGATTAATTTGATTCAGCATGTAGGGATAGAGGGCTGAGAGGGCTAATGGCTCTCTGCAGGTGACATTGGGAATGGTCAGCTCTCCCGTCCTCCTCCCCCATCCCTGTAGCTGCAGAAGTCACCAACGAGGGGTTCCCTCCGTGCCAGGGCTGCACCGCGGCCCCCACACCCAGCACCGCCTCACTCCAGTGTTTTCTCCACGTCTTAAATACAAATCCCTTATCTCTTGTGCCATGTCATGTAGAAGGACTTAATTATGATAAGGGGCAAGGGATTTGCTGAGTGACTGTTTGGCACGAGGCTGCTTTATCACACAGGGAATAGAGTTACTGGGGACCTTGCCATAATTGTCACAAAAGATGCACCGTATTCTCTCACATGTTAATTCTGGTGTGTTGTCATCGAAGGTGATGTGCAGGCGGCAACCTACCTCCTGTGGAGGGAACCCTAGAGGAGAGACCCCTCAGTGCAAGATTAGAGCCTTAAACTGCAGTGAGGATGAGACTGATATGAAAACATGAAGGGGTAAAATGTTTAGGCTGGGATTCTAGAAATGAAATTTCAGATAAAACAAATATACCTCTGGGCCAGATTCTTGCTGGGAGAGCATCCAACAGCTATACAGGTTGTCTGGTTCCTCTGGTTACAACAGGAAAATCTGTCTCTGTTACTTATTACTGAGGGTGAGAAATCTTGTAGCTGTATTGCACTGTGAGGGGAGTTTGCTATCTTCAATTAAGAACACAAAATAATTAGCTACATTGTGGCTGTTACTTCAGTTGTTCTCAATGCATGCTTTACCACAGCACTGCAGTACTTGGGAAGTCAGTGTCAGCCCAAAATACAAGAAACGATGTTTCTTAGCAATGTGTACAAATGGGGTCAGGCAATTGCAAAGACCCATGTGGTGCTGCAAAGATCAGGGTCCCCTGGGAACTGCAGGATCTGGTGGCTGGATATTAAAATTCCTGCTGTGTTTTACAAACTCTGGGGAAAAGATGGATCCTCACTCTGCATCATCATGGCTTTGAGCAACATTGCTACTATTGCAGTTATGTCAGATGCCTGAAACTGATGCCAAGAGATAATCTGTTCTCTTGTAAACACGCATTTATGCAAACATAGGCAGGAAAAGGTCAAAATGGTGTTATGCAGAGGTTTCTCCAAGGCAAGCTCTGCCCTGGCCTCACCAAGGGCTCCCTAATCTACCTCAGTGGGTGCTGCTGCAGATTATTCCCAAAGGCTGTTGAGCTTTCTCAGCCATCCCAGCACTGTCAGCACCAAGGCTTCATCGGAGCCTGGGCAATACTTAGCGCCTCTGGCTGTAGGACTAATCCTGTCTCCATGCAATCAAGTGACAAAACTTTCCATCACCCTCTGCAGAACATAGTTTATCGCTGAAAGCACAAATAAATACAAACACATGGTGAGCTGGTTACACATGGTGAGCTGGTTGCAGGCTGCCCTATTACTGCTTACACCCAACAACCACTGCTCCTTCTTGGTGGATGCACAAATCCCTGTGGAGCTGGGATTGTGCCTCTGCTGTGAGCAGTGGCCGTAGTGTCCCTGACTGTCCTGCCTGGCAAAGGGCACCACAGTGGACAGGAAGGGAGCAGCCTCCAGTCATGGGACTGACCTTCACTATTAGAGTCAGACCTGCCCAGAAATGGTGCTGCCTCCTTTGATCACTGTACGTCACTGGCTTTTAGTTAAAAGTGTTCATTTCTGTCAGTTCCAGAACATGCTTATCAACGATTCCTCTTCTCACTTCAATATTTTTACTACTGTTTTACTAGCATTTTAATTTCATGCTTTCTCCTGCAGAAACACCTTGCTTCTCTTGGATAAGCAACTGTATCTGAGCCAAGATTTTGTCATGCCACTTTTCCCACTTTCCCAGCAAGGCAGGGCTGTCAGTGTAGATGCGCTATGTATTAGGAATTCAGCAGCAGTGCCTAGTCGCATCTGTGTGCCCTGGCCCAGGGTGCATGTGTGTGTGCAGTGCCCGTGGCAGCAGCCGGGGCACTGGCAGCAGGCTGTGCCTTTAAGCCTGGCTGGTGTATTTTTAGAAAGCATAAATAGGTTGCATTCTCCCACTTGCTCACTATCCAAGACTTAAAGGAAGGGCTTTCTGCTTTCTTCAGGTCTCCTTCCCCTGCCGGCACCATGTAACTCTGTCTTTTAAGCAGTACAGGTCCACAGCTTTTTTTTTCCTTTTTTTTTTTTTTTTTTTTTTTTGACTTTTTTTTTATTGAGAAGCTGCAGAACTCTAACCGGTGGTTCAATAAATTGTATTACATCCCCTTCGTACTGAATGCCCTACAAGCTTTGGCTTTCCATGTGTAATTGCAAGCTGTTATTAGCCCAGAGCTTTGTCCGTTACTGTGCCACACTATTGCTGAGCGGTCAATTTTTTTCCCCTGCCATTTCCTTTGCTCACACCATGCTGACCACGTTGGCCAGGGGCTGCCCGAGGTTTATAGTGCAGCATTGATTTTTCTTTTCTCTCAATACTGACAGAATCATAGATCCAAGGCAAATAAAGAAATGCATTCTGTGGTGATGAAATGTCTTTCGTTCAGCCTGGATTGAATCAAAGGCCATCACAGAAATGTTCTACTCTAAAATGCTAGTGAAGCTTAAGGCATTGTTGGAAAATGAATTTTCCATTTTCTTAGCTGTAATTTGGATTCTCAAATCACTGTGCTAAAAATAATCAGATAAAATTGAATATAGACTACAAGCCTATGTAAAATGTTATTTGTTAGGTTTTTGCAAGCTGCTGCAGCTGATATGAAAGGAATCTGGCAGTAGATCAGAAAAGTAATTGCTTAGGTGGGCTTCTAGTAAGTATGTTGCATTACTCTGAATACCAAGGTATAAGATGCCTGCTCTATAATTCATATGAAGCATGGTAAATAACCAAACCGTAAAGATACATCTTGCATACCTACTGGAGGGAGAAATTTCTAGCAAAAAAAAAAGTCATCACGTTCTGTCACCTACATCTCAATGATGGGTATTTTTACTTTTATTTGAGGATGTCAGAGGACTTTTTTAGGTGGGCAAGTGTCATTGTCAAAAAGAGCCAGACAGAATAAAGTCCCACAGTGAATCTCTGGTGGGGCCTGGAAGAGAACTTCAATCCTCAGAAGCTTAATACCATTTTGAATGCAAAATAAAATATCCATGACTTTCATTCTATGTATGTTATGGGAAGGGGTCACTCTGTATGATACTCTCACCACCACAGGCTGTTAGAGACAAGAGTGGCCCAGTGTGCCCAGTTGGCTGTACTGGCACTTCAGCTGTCTATGCAGAGGAAGCACCTACTAAAGTAATTTTTAGGCAAATGTCATTTCTCATTTCACAAAGCCAGCTTAGTAACCCTCTTCCTCTTTTGTGTATTATCAAGACTCAAGACTTAATATCTGGTGTATGCGGCCATTAGAAATTTAACTCAACTTGCCATCAAGAGGAAAATACTTTCCTCCTTGAAAGAAAATAAGTAAATTGTGCAGAAAGACTGACCAGAGCATCCTTGTGTCCTCTCCCTCACAGGACATGGCACAGTTTCCTCTGTAGCCCTGAAAAGCTAAAGCCCCAAGTTCTAGAGGCTCCCAGGGTGAATAGCACCTTGTCTGGCAGTCCAAAGTGTCCTCTGACTCTGCACCTCAGGGAGATCCCATCTGTTTTAGTGAGAAGCTAGGATTATAAAAAAAGGGGGGAAAAAAATGACAACAGAGGAGGGAAAGGTACCAGAGGACAGAAAGAGTGGCGTGTTTATAAATGAAGATAACAGATGGAACCGGCGAAGTTAAAACTACAAATTGGAAAACTAAATATATTTGAATGTAGCCCCTGGGCAACACTGCATTAATTCCCTGGCTTCAGACCTTTGTTTTTCTCGTTTCTTAATGACTACACATCCGATATCAATATGCACTGTTTACAGCTGTTTCTTCAGCATCACATTCCCAGCAACACACAATAGGTCTTTACATTGCATAACATGTCAGATTATTTTTCACCACTGATGATCCCAAAAAACATCCTTAAAAAAGAAAACAACCTTTTGGAGTCCATTTCAGTGTCTTATTCAACCTGAAATGCTTCTGAACACTGAGAAACTAAGTCAGTTACAATAGAAAAACTGTCAAATCCTAGAATCCTTCCTTCATCCCAAATTGTGAAAGAATTTTCCCTACAGAATTTCTCAGAGGTTCCAGTGTGACTGAATCTGTGTTACTCACTGTAAAAGCCATTGTTCTACAAAAGCCTATGTGGCTTTCACCTGTAAATTTTAAGGAAGATGCACAGTGGAAACAAAATCAGGGTTAGCTCCCTTCCGTTTGTCTTCACAATTTGATTCTCCCCTAAGTTTCAGAAACACTTGAGAAACCCATTACTTTATTTCCCTCCAGTTTTGTCCCACTGGAGCCTTGTGGTGTTCAGTGATATGTAAAACTATAGCAAAGGCGGTTCTGCAAGTTGACCTGAAATCAGTTGCAAATTGGATCAAATACTGAAAAGTGTAGACCTATCTAATGATCCTTGATGCTGGACCTGAAATGATTTTCATGTCTTGCACCTGCTATGGATATCATTCTACAGTCATCATAACTGTTCCTTTTCTTGGACCAATTAACTGCATCTTTTGCTTGCTGGTTCTCCTGATGCAGATCAAGGATAGACCTCAGTGGTAACCAAAATGAGAGACTGCTATTTAGTGTATTGAAACCTTCAAAATTCACTTGCCAGGATTCTTGACAGCAGCAGATTTGGGCTGAGATTTAAAGTCGGATTCAGGGGTTGTATTTGGCCAATATCCCTGTTAGGAGTTGGACCAAGTAGGGAGTGAAGGTTTCCGAATGTTAGCAAACAGTCCACAAAGGATGAAGAGTGACATTGAGACAAGGTACTGTAGGTACAGTTGTACAAGGCAGGGACAAAATTAAAATGTGTGTAAAATTATGAACTCAGCTGCCCTTCTGCCTCTATCTATCACTTTATGGATTTGCAACATCACTTATGGCTAAATTCCAGCCATTGCTTTGTACAGGCTATAGTCAGGAATCTCCACTCTAAACCCTAGAAAGGGGAAAGCGAGGAGAATCTACAAACAGGATTAGTGTCGGGGAATGCAAGCATGATGAATACTTCCACATATTACCAAATTGTATATACGTAGTACGTATATACATAGGAAAGTACGTAGGAAATCATTGTGAGGGGAAAAAAGCTGCTAATTGGATCATATATGAAATGTGATGTTTTCTTAATGTCTCAGCTGGTGAATAAGTGCTTGTTGACTGGTGCATGATCTCTGGTTTTGTCAAATGCTCCTACTAGCAAGCAGCTATGATAATTTATTTTTAAGGGGGATGAAAAAGATCAGCTATGCTTGCAGTCCCAAAAGGATGTCTTTTCTCTGATACACGGGGTTCACAGCTTTAAGTGTAACAAGCAAAAATGGTTGAACAGGCAAAGAGCAAAGGAAACTAGAGTGGCATCAAAATGCAAAGCAGCTCCATTGTGACCTGCAGTTCAGTGGGGAAGCACCATTCTGCTCTCCATCTTCTGCTAAGCAAGGAGCAGCTTTTGGTTTATAATGAAAAAAAAAGGCAAAAAGAAGTTAAAATGTGTGTGGTAGTAAGAAAATAACATTAGTAATAATGGTTGTGAAAGTAGTGGGATCTTACAGGCCCTGTCAGCTTTGGGTGGTCTGAGGGCCAAGCGTATGACTGAGTTGATGCAGCACAGTGCTGCAGTGGAGCGCAGACTCAGCTTGACCATCGAGTTCACATCACTGGTTAAAGATGTCTGACTGCAGACTCGATTTTTGAGATCCATTCTCTGAAAGTCCCTAAAGCAAATGCAGTCAGGTCCCAGCCGTTTCCCAAGGCTGTGAGCCATGCTGCTCTCCAGGCAAGGGGCACTCGGTTAGGTTTTGCCCTGCTCTGTCACAGTACTTTGCACTGGCACCTGCCTTAGGTGATCTGATGATTCTCTGCAAATTTGGACTGCAAGAACAACATCAGCAGCAGAAAGTCTTTAGGTGTGTGGGGAGCTGGAAAGTTGTTTGTTTTGTGGTGCACTTTCTCTGGGGAAGAATACGTATACATAAAGCCCAGATCCCTTCTGAGGAGTTTATTTTCCTCAAACCCATTGAATGGCACATTTCAGCAAAAGATCAAAGAGGACTCCTTGGTGTTTAGTAGTCATCCCCCTACAAATACTGAACCAGCCTGTGAGAACTGATGCTTCTCTGTGTCAAGGTCCTCAGCTAAGATGTCCTGTGCCTTCAGCCCTTCCTGGGTTGAAGCATCCCTTAGCACCTTGCCCAGTCCAGTAGGTGCATGCTTCTAAACAGCTGCCAGTACACATGAATTTGCATAAAGCATAGAGAAAACTAGCAAAATTATGATGTTGATTGGGATGTTCTGTCTAAATCAAGACTTTTAAGCACTAATAATAATTAACTACTTTCTTAGCAACAAAAAAGTCTTAAATGCCTATTTACTTAACAGTCCCCTAGGGTGTCTTTGTTCTGAATAGGCTAAAAAATCTTAGCTGCAAAATAAGCAGGCGATTCCAATCAATAGAGCCAGAGGACTATATTGATTACCAGAACTCCATTCTTTAGTCATTAACCCTGTGAATTCTTTACAAAAGCTGTACAGGACAATTCCTAACCACTATACCGTTTGAGGAGTCATTCAGACATTTGAATGTCATTAAACTTTCATAGCTTGTTTACAGCCCCTTCAGCCTTGCCTGAAGGATTGTGCTCCAAGACTCCCTGCCACAGCCATGCTCTGCCCAGCTAAACTGACAAACAGCATTAATCAAGCCTGGAAATTTTCTCTGCAGATATGTTTTTCTTGGTTGTTGCTAGTAGCATTACAGAGCAGGGAGGCAGATCATGGAAGGAGTGAAATAATAATCTTAGTTTTTCCACGATTCAGCTCCCAGCCACAATACTCTAGCTGGTGATAAATACACCTTTTACTCACCCTTGTGTGGAAAACCACCCGTGCACACTGTAGGTCACTACCTCCACACCAAATGTCACAGGGCTCCATGTGGACAGGAGGGAAATGACACGAAAGTGGGGCAGTGGGGAGCGAAGGTACAGTGAGATGGGAGGAGGAAGAAGAGGAAGTGATGCTGGGATTGCTCGTCAGGTCTCTCCACCTCCTTCCCCTCCGCTGGGTCCTGCGGGACCTGCCCTCATGACACTTCCCTCTCAGCAACCCCGTATTTAAGAGAAGATTCTCGCATTTCAGATTAAGAAAGTTCATGACACACAGTAATGGCACTAAATGGTAAATTGAATCATGCAGACAACAATTGAATAGAAGCAGCACAAATGAGCCAAATGCCAGCAATTTAAGGGGATGCTGAAGGAAGTCCCAGCGATCACAGGTCCACTGTGAGGACAGGCACTCTTCAAAGTTCAGGTGGCTTTACGGTATAGAACATATAACTTTCTGTTATGTAGTGCTGCTTCACTATGGAAACTTAAGCTGACCAGCACCTTTGTAAAGACATAAAATGGGAATAGTTATTTCTAAATATTTCTGTAACATTTATATAAATGTCAGCCACAGCTTGTCCCTGGGCTGCTTCACCAACTGTTGTTGCATTGGTTATGGCTTTGACCCAATGCCCAGTGGGTATGGGGTTTTGGCTTAGGCTGTGTTTGTGCTGGTTACACAACACATGGTATTGTTCTTGCTTCTTCCTGTACAATGAACATTTTAGCCACCACATAGCAGATGAACACCAAGCAGTCATTGAGCTGAAACTCAAGGGTATTCTGAAGTTAAGGAATAGCTTGAGAAATACACAAGAATCTGCCTAAGCATTTGTAAATAGGGAGTATAATTTCAGGGTCATAACTGAGCAACATTCCTACATTTAGTCACAAAAACTTGCCCCGCATCTCTGTTTTTTTACGATTAGTCCTTGATCCACTCTACTTTCAGTGTTCTGCTGTTATCCTTATCTATTTGACACCCTCACCCCCCAAGAGAGTTATAATGAGCCAGGGGCATTTTCGTGACTATTGATTTCATGGCTAAAATTATAGTATTTGATTGTTATTTGACCAAACTGAGATTATTGCATGCTTTGAAAATAAGAGCAGTAACAGCAGAAGTCGTGTCCCTAGAAAAGCACAAAGTTAGGAGCAGCAAAACAGCACCTCTTCTCCTTTGATCCTGGGGTGCTGTGGAAATGCCCTCCTCAGTGCTGCTGCTTTGTAGACGGCAAACAGAATGTGCACAGAGCTTCAGTGACCTTTCCAATGTCATCCCGTGCATCCTGGCAAAGTGTGAGATAGATCTCAAGCCCCCTTCCTCCCAGCCAGTGCCCTCACTGTTGACACGCGTTTTCCTACATGGTCAACGCTCATACCTGCCTGCAGTGCTGCTTGTAGTCAGTGGGCACATTTCATGGTGAAGAATCTTTCAGGTCTGAAAGGCCTGAATCTCATTATAAATCATAGTAAATAAATAAACACTGGACAACCATTTATGAAGTTTATTTTTCACTGTCACAATGCATTTAGAAAATGTTGCTAATCCCAAAGACTTTCTGCAGGCTCCAGTTCCTGCTTTTCAACAGACAAAACTGATCACGATTAGTAATGGATTGCAGATAAATATAGAAATGTTTTAAGCAAGTTCCTAAACATGATAAGAACTCCAAATACCTTTCTGAATAGTGTGTTTCAAAGGACTATTAGGACTAAATGGCCCTGGTGCTTCATGTGGACAGAACCACCACTTCTTTGCACTTTGCTTTACTTTTTCCAGTACAAGACCATTCTGTATTCTATGTCACTAAGGGCAGATCTCACCATCCTTTCTTTTCTGATCAGAATGGCAGAATTGTTGATTTTCAGGTTGTGCTGACATTTTGAGCTGTGTGAAATCCAATAAGGCTACAAGTATCTCCTAGCAAAACCGTGGACACCATCAGGCGCTGGCAAAGTAGTGAAGCGTGAGGTCCCACCCCAGCAGGCAGGAGCTACCTGAGCTTTGCCCTACAACTCCATGTGAAATGGGACAAGTGTAGGTGCAGCTGCCATATTTTTGCCTTTTTCCATCAATGCCATAGAAATCACTAGTTTAACAAGTGAATTTAAGCAGCTTGGCTCCAGTAGCTGCTGCTCCCCGAATCTTCAGAACAAGAGCATTTTGACATCCCATTTTCTTCAAGCTGGGTCAGAGGGCAGTGAGACACCTTTCCCTAGCTCCCAGTGATATGCCTCCTTAAGCAAATTAGAACACCCCCATCCCCAGAGAAATGTGTGGGAGCCATGTTTGTGCCTATGTGAGCAGGATGGCTTGGCTCTGCCCTTGCAGAGATCCTGTAAATCTGTTCAATGTGGGAGTGATCCCCATGCTCAGGGCTCTCCTGAGCACCACTGTGCCGAGCCTGACCTCTCATTCATGGTCCCCAGCCAGGGCTGAGCTTCCCAGAGCACGTGAAACCGCCCTAAGAAACACAGCTGAAACTGCTTACCAGTAAATACACCCTGCTGCATTCAGGGGCTCCTCCAGCTCAGATTAATGTGCCTTGGGGAGGAGTGCAGTATCCTGGGGTACACAGGGGAGAGCAGATGGAGGTGAGAGAGACCTCCTGCACCCAGCCAAGGAGGAAGGGGAGCACGTCTCACCAACTCTGAGAAACATGTTCCTGTATGTTTAGCAGAGGACAGTTGGCTCCTTTCCTATTCTCTGCTGCCCTTTTACTTAAAAGTCTGTCTCCTGGGAATCACTTTTGAAGTGAGGCTACAGGCAAACCCCAATCATGCATGCTGGTGCTGTATCCATGCATTGCTGAGGAGAGGACAGAGCTTTTGACGTACAAAGCTGTTGTACAGGTGCTTCCCTTGCAGCTCATGGGCAGAAATGTTCATGATGCTTTAGTTAGGAGAGCAGGAGGGACATGTGTCTGGTGCTGTGTATGCAGCTCAGCAAATCAGTGTGGTGCTCAGGGCTCTCTGTGCATCACCCACCCACAAAATATCTGTGCCGGCAACCCAAGAAAATGCTCCCCTCCATAAGTGCCATGTGCTGCTGCTTTCATCTCTGAAAAAGCTCATCCATTTAGCAACAGGTCTCTGCTTACAGACCCTGAGAGGTGTTGGTACTGCCATCCTGTTGTGCTTAAGAGCCACAGGCAGACATGCTTCTGCAGCAGAAATAGGTGCTTAGAGCTTTGTTCTGATTACATCTCCTCCACGTAAAGCACAGTAACCTAACTGAAGCCAGCAGTCACCCCAGTGTAAAATGGGGTCGTGGCAGATCAGAAGCTGGGTTGTAATCCTCTCGTTGCCCCAAAGTGAATTTTCCTCTTGGCAGCAGGGCTTAACAATAAAAGTTGAATCCTGGCTCATACACAGCTTAGGAGCACAAGCCGCCTTGCAAGGGCTGTGCAGCAATTCGGCGGCTGAGCCACACTGCATGGGCAGCAGCCATCCCCGGGGCCACCAAGGGAGCAGGAGACCTTAGGACGGCTTCCCTATGTGTCCCAGCTGTGAGGGGCTAGCAGGGAGCAGCCCCTGCAGTCATAACTGCTGCCAGTGATAACATTTCAGAAGGTTTTGTTTGTCAAGGAGTCACAAATGTCGTCCTCAGTGCTCCCTGCTGAAGCTCCTGGTGGTGGATGCACTAAAGGGAGCAGGAGCCAAGTGTTTCCCCTGGAAGGGATGGCTCTGTGTCAGGCTTCTGCATCACTGTCACACATATATCTGATAATATTTACTTACTGTTTGAAAGGAAAATAGCTTTCTAAAGCCATTATTTCTTTCACTTGTCTGCTGTCATAAAGGTCTTTGTGATGGAATGATAGAGGATTCATGCACAAAAATGGACAGATACTATCTCTGGGTAGGGCAATGTAAGATCCCTGTATCTATCAGTTATAGTGATACCCTTTGTATATGTAAAGTCAAAAAATACCAACTAAAAGCAAATACGTAACATGAACACTGGTATCTGAAGGACTTGGAAACTAGATTTTTGCTAAAAGTTGCCTTGGTTTTTTTTTTCTAAGGTGACGTTTTATTCTATCTCATCCCATCTCATGTTTTCCTTTATTCCTTTCTAGTTTGAACCCTAGCCTCAACATAGTACAGTCTGTTTATCATTAGTAAGATGTAGTGTATATTAAAGCAGCAATAACAGTAAGTCATTTAGATTGTACAGGTTACAGGGAGAATAGGAATGCTATTTTATTATGCTACAGCTGTAAAGCTTACACTAATGCAAAATATTGCTGGCAGTCACCTTGGTTTTTTCTTCTTTTAACAATTTACTAACAGTGTGTAAATATAAAAGCAAACTTTGATTTTTCCATCCTGATACACTGAAAACTCTTTCAATAAAAATGCTAGGGTGCATTTAACACTGTGACCAGAAATATTGAAATTTGACAGTTAGGAGGTTAAAGGTTTCAAATTTATACACAGAGGTGTTTTGCTCCTGTCATGGTCATAGCAGCTTGCTCAGGATAAACCCTTTTGCTTACTGAACCTTTGAAAAGCAGAGAACATTAAGCAATACGTCTTGGCAGATGCCCTGGGATTTCACACCACCAGCAGAAGCCCATATGCGCACAAAAAGTGAACCTCTTAGGTGAAAACTGGTCAAGCTTTTCTCTGTGCTGCTGCTCTGTGTGCTGGAAGCAGCTGTCTTGCACTGCTGCCACCATCCTTTCCACTAGAATTAAGGCAGTTTCTGTAATATTTTTCAGCTATAAAGTGCTACAACTTTTAATTTCCACTTAGATAGCTCTAAATGGTGGCATCAAGAGAACATACACAGAAACAAATACTGTGAGGAATTGGCATCAGATAAGTAGGTATTTTCTGTTCCTGCTATAAAATACATACATAAAACAAAATAAAATTAAATTAAACATACCTTGCACCCAACATATAATTATTTTAGATTTCCTCTAGTCTTTATTTTAGGAATTTCAGCCCATGGTATTTAGGTACATTATAGTATTTGCCTCTTTGCCACCATCTAAGGGAATACATGCAGCTAAGAACAGACAAGGTGCCACAGTGCTTCCAACTTCTATTAAATCATATTCTTCAAGCTCTAAGTAAAAAACTGAAACATTAACATGAACACTATGTGTTGGTTTACTGAGAAACCATCACTGTATAGACCCACTTGAAGCTTTACAGCCTTGGCAAAACAGCAAGTAAAATGATCAACTTTCTTTTTTTGATCTTCATTATTACAGTATGTACAAGAATCACTATGGGCATTTCTTTTCTCATCTGCCATAAAACTGTCATCAAATATTACTAAAAATGCACAAGGGCTTTTTGGCTGACGTCCTCTAAACAATTACAGAGGGAGCATGTATTTATGTATAGGCATCTTTGTGACATTAATATACCCGCCTTAGAGGGGAGTAGAGCCAGATCCCCTGTTGTAGGCATGGTGGGGCTGGCCAAGGTGATGCTCTAAGTCACATAGCCCTGCGTGTTAAATGCCCCCCTGCTGTTGCTCCAGGGGCTTGAGTAATTTAGAGTTAGGGCTAAATGCAGGTTATAGCCCATGTTCACTTCAGACCAAGCAGTGAGCAGCCTCTGCCTTTGTTGACCATAGGACCAGCAGCAGTGGGAGCACCAGGCAGGGGGCAAGGCCCATCTGTTTGCTCAGGGCTTTGCCTTGGTGTCCTGGGTTCAGCAGGAGCAGTCATTTTTCTCCTTCTTAGTAGCAGGTGCAGTGCTGTGTTTTTGACTTTCAGCCTGGGAACAGCACTGGTAACACCGATGTTTTCAGTTGCTGCTCAGTAATG
>JANRGW010037201.1:50887-70143 GCA_024733675.1 Psilopsiagon aymara
TACCTTAGTTACTGGACTGTGCTTATCTCAGCCCAGGGGAGTTACGTTCTTTTGATTCTCCTCCCCATCCCTCCAGGAGCTGGCGGGGGGGGGGGGGGCAATTACTTCCTTGCATGACAACCAGTTTATTCCACCTCTCCTTGGCAGAGAGTTCAGGGTACTGTGTGTCACTAAGATCCAGCTTAAAGCTTGTTGTCTGAAGTACATGGCAGAGGGGAACTCTAGGCAGTGGAGAGAAAAGCTGGCTTAGAAAACAACCAAATCAGAATTGTCAGTTAATGCCATTGAAACATTAAACTCCTCTGTTAAGGGCTTCATTGGTCCCCAAGGCTTTCACTGTGCCATCCAAGTACTAGAAGGAGCCTATTGTAAGCTCTTCACATTGGGTGAACCTCGCCTCTGCTGTCTTCAAGATATGTATCATCCAGGCCTTCAGAAATTCAAATTAAATTCTGTGAGGTAAATATATTCTCCTGTCTCTAGTTTTACTATAGTTGGTTTGTTTTTCCCCAAATACTTCTTTATCAGTCTGTTTTCCTCTGTAGTGCTGAGACCAGCCTGCATGAGCCAGCAGCCTTTCGAGGTCTTGGCTCACCTCTGGTACAATCATGCAAAAGAAGCAATTTTTCATTATTGATAAAATGTAATGTCATAATGTCATGGCCTTTCAGGTCATCATCTTTGTAAGTCAGCCATGACATTATCGCAATTTATAATGATAACAAATGACCATAATGTTTGCATGTAATTTTCATTGGCTGTTGCAGAATTCTAAAATCACTCCTTCAAAGGATGGATTTTATTAACAAGTGACTGCTATTACATGGTGTTAACTGCTTCTGCTGGGGGGTTTTGGCTAACGTGAAGCCTGTTCTCTCATATACAAGATTTATGTGCCTAGTAGAAATCTAAGATTTGGTGGCTCTTTGCTAGTTAAGTACTGATGCAAATTGAGAGAGCATTCTTTTTATGGTAACGAGTGCTTTACAATGTGCCTAAATATTAATGATTTCTAAATGCTTATGTAAATGCACACCCCATGAAGATTGCTTGCTAGAAGGTCTGACTTTAGTGTCAGGTTCATTCTTGACTGCAGCGTTGGCTTTACTTATTTAATATTTCATGATAAACTTAAAAGATTTACAGCTTCAGGCACTGATGAGAATCATAGGACATTTATTTCCATGTGATATTTAGAGGTTGGAGCTCCAGTCCCCAAACACTTTAAACGTATTCTTAGCTTTAATATCTAGACTGAGAACATCACTGGAGTGGGTTCCCCTTGCTCTGCAGGATCAGGACCTCAGTGTAAGTGCACCAAATTCAATAGAGCTGAACGTGGAGCACTTGTAGGGAGCACTCTGTCAATCTAATCCACAAATATATACTCCTCCACTGTTGAAGCCCTCCAAAGCTAATGCATGAAAAGCAGTGAAATGCCTGGGCACTCCGGGCCTCTTGAAAAAGCAGAGCCAGGCTTTCGTATACGTGTGTACACACGTGCATGCGTATGCAATGAATTAAAACAAACAAAAATGCATGTTTCTGAAATAGCAGCTGTGAGTTATACTCCAACAGACTCCATGACAGGTCACCAGGCAAAAGGACTTTCTGAGCTGCACAGTTGGTCCCCAAGGGACATGGCTCCTCGGAGAGAACAAAGCAAGAGCCAGGGACTCTAGGCTGTGCTTTGTTTTGGCCTACAAGGCTTATCAGACCTGTGCTGTGATTTATTTTTCATCTGCAGCAAGAAGCTTACAGGAAAATTTTACCTTTTGGGTTTTTTTAATTCTTTTCCCTATCTTGGGACTGCTCCTTTTTTCACTGGACATTATTAAATCACTGCCCTTGGACCAGATTTACAAGTTCACAAAGGAGGAAATACCTGATCCCCCTTGCTAATGGGAAACATTTAGCTTGTTAAGGGGAACAAGGATAGCTTCTCTATCTGTATTTGCTATGTGGCCACCACAGAGTGTGCAGAAGTCAGAAGGAAGTGGTGTTCTGTCTTGTGTGTGTTCTGAGTTCACAGTTTTTCTGTGGAAAATATAAGACAAAGTTTCATCCTTTGTCAGTGTGACACCAAGGCTACCTGGTTACTAGTACATTGTCCATCAGGTCACACAAGCATGCAAACAGAAGGCTCTCTTTCCTTTGGAATGAACTGTATATAAAATATCTGATTGTCTGGAGGATCACGCTTTATGTGGGGTATTCCCTATTATGTTCATTGCCATTCATTTTGTAGAGTTTGAACATCACTCATGTGGGGATCTCCTTGTTACTGTCTTTGAAATCTCTACCATGAAGACTAGTTTCATCAATTTCCCAAGCCTATTGGTCTACAAATGACCCAGTAAGGTCATCCACAACAGTTCAATCTCCATACTGTAATTGCTCAAACAGACCAGAGAGACTTGTTTTGTATGCTTAAAAGGGTATCTTCATCCTCAGCAGCAAAGGGAGCTGAACTCTGTTGCAGCATGCAGGCACACTTGCATCAAGACAAGTTCTTTTAAGTCAATTCAGTGGAAAACTGCTTGAGCTATCAAAGTTAGTATGTGCTGCAAGCAATGAATTTTAACCAGAGTCTTGGGAAATACCAAAAGAAACGTGAGTGTCCATGTTTAATTGTCCTTCCTGAAATACCTTTTTATTACTCATCCCTGTTGTTCACTAAATTCCCTCAGTCTGACACAAGTTTTAGTTTCTTTCTTGGATGTGTTGACAGCCCAGGGGCTTGGTTGTATCAGGAAATGTTTTGCAAACTCTTAGTGAGATGGGTCAAGTTGATCTTAACATAGCTCCAGCTCTTTTCATATGGTTGGTGTCCCCAAAGATCAGATCATGGCAACTTGAGTGGATTTGCCTCAGTTTCTGTTAAATTATATGTAATCCCAAAACACTGTTCCCTGGATTTTAAAGATGATGGCTACATCACGCTGCTTAATTGGTATTTTAATGAGGTTTTATTTGGTGACACACATAAGGAGTTGTCAGTGAGACTGCATGATACCATTGCAACAGCCCATGTAACTTCCCAGGTGTTTTTTACTGCACTATCACCTCATTGCTTTTCAGTGCCCCAGCTCAGCACTGACCATTTTATCAACTGCCCTGTTCAGATGAGTCCTGCTGCTTGACTTGATCTGAGCAGAGGCACAGAGCAGAATCAGAGGTTTCTCTTCGAGAGAAAGAGAGAAGAATCTACAATATGACAGAAAAGCACAAACAAAAGATTCCTTTGCATTCTCTAATCAAGCTTCCTTAAGCAATTGTTTACAAAGGAGCTTTTACCCCTTGGTTTCATCTACTCGTTGTTCTAGCTGGCCCATATAGGCTCCCTCCCAGCAGATGTTCATGCCTGTACCCGACCTTAGTAACAAGCTGTTATCCAGCTGTGAGCACCAATCTGCTTTGCTACAGATTGCTGGGTTGTTTCTCATCATGTGAGAAATATCTACTGGGAACAGGCAAAGACTGGCTTCAGGCTGGTATGATCTGGTTCTGCTGCCCTGCTTCTCTTCACAGAGCACAGCGGCATGTGCTGGGCTCAGTGGTGAAGGATTTTACAAGGGTCGGGAAGGGCATGAGTTTTGGTGGAGGGGCAAGAGGTGGGCATAGCTGCCAGAGCAAAGCCAGAGCTGCTTGATCTTTCCAAAGCACACGAGTCTGCTTTTCTGAAGGCTAAATAAGAAGTAACATAACATGTAGGTTTAGCACAGGTTTGCTGCTTTGTCATTAAAACTGGGTTTGCTGCCAAACAGCAGCCTTGCGGCTGGGGGAACGTCTGTAGTGTCAGGCCTCAGCTCAGCGCGAGCCAGTGCTTTGGTAAAGCAAACTAAGGGGGAATTACACAATATTGAATGTGGACCTGTCTCTAAATGCATTGAAAATGTAGGTTATTGTCTTTTGGCATTTCCTAAAAAGCCTCTTGAGCTCCTGTTGGCAACTGCTGATATTGAGGGTACTTTTAGCTGTTTAAGTCTTCCTGTTCTAACAGGGGTCAAAGGGCTGTAAAGATCTTCTCAAAAGGATATAGAAGGAATCATTAAAAGGGAGGAGGAAGAAAGTGACAGAAGGTCAGCCTTTTTTTTTTAATGGGTGCATCCCCGAGGGGGTCAGACACACTTGTGCATTATACTGCAGCTCCAGTACCTGACTTTTAGAAATCTACAGCAAATCTTATTAGCACTTCCATAAGCATAAAATACAGGACAGAGCCCAATGTTCCAGGCAGAAGTAAAGGAGAAAAACCATGAAATAAATCAATTTAGTCTTTCAAATGAATTTAAATCAGTATAGTGCAAGGATATGACCAAGATGAGAACAAATATTCAAAATATGTGCAAGGCATTTTACAGTCCCTGGGAAGCGCGTGCATGTATCTGTGTGTATTTAATTCCCTTGTTGATCTTTTTTTCCTTGGAGACAAATTTACTGTATGCTCATTGCTATAGCATGTCATGTAGCTTTTTGTAAGGACTGGTGTAGGGCAAAAAATTTACCTTTTTATGTGACACAGCCAAGCAGAATTGTGAAGGTTTTCAGTGATTTCTAGACAGCAAGCAATAAACTGCGTTTGCACCCACACACTTACTGCCTAACACCCCATCTGGTAACATTTCCACGTCTCCAGGAAAGAAATCAATAGCAATAATCTGTGAGGGCCTCATAGGGTGTATATTTTTTATCGCAGTGCTATTTGGAATTTTTTTCCTATCTGCTTACAGCACTAGATTGTTCTTTTTTTTGTTGGCTAACACGGAAATCTTGGAGCCATTATTGTATTTTATAAAAAGCAGTAACTAACACTAGGGTCAGAATAATATATTCTAAACACTCATATTCAATAATATGATGGTGCTCAGACACTAAAATCCTATTCAGTGAAGGCACTGAAAAATCGCATACAGTAAGAACCTGTGCATTTAAAATTATATGTTAGCACACTTCAAAGACTAGCGTCCTAAAAATTCATGATTACTTAAAGAGAGTTTATATTAAAAGGGAGTATACCTCCAGCTTTCATCTTGCTCCAATACAGAGAAGAAATTGTCCTTATATTCTGAAATTTAGAACTGTGTCATTGTTGGTTTTCTGTGTAAGGAGGAAATATGATGCTTTGTTACTGGTCTTATTTATTGCAGACCTTGTCTGGAATCTAGTATTGAAGCTGTGCTTGATGAGTTGCTGCCTTGAACTTTTCCACTGATCAATGCTGGTGCTATGGCTGCATGAAAGAATAGCTTTCCTGAGGAGAAGCTATCACATGGGAAACACACTACACAGTAAGCTAAGAAATCTGCTATAATCTTGTATGCTTAGGCTTAGAAACGTGTTTCCCAAAAGAAGTAGTGATAGTGAATGACCATTTAAAAACTGAGATGTTACATGAGCAAGAGGTCAGGTCAAGCACAGGGAGGTATTAAAAAAGAGAGAGAAACAGAAAGACAAACAGAATAAAGAAAGAAAGAAGACAGACAGAAAAAGAAAGCAGCAGAAACCCTCTTTTCACTAACGTGATAAGACACAACTGGACAAAATGCACAGCTGAAGAAGAGGACATTACAGAGCTAGGAGACAGGAATCATATTTCTTCTTCTCCCTGCAGTGACAAATAAAAGGTTGTTTTGATTTTTTGCTGTACAAATAATAAGCTTTACTTAGAAACTGGAGCTGCTGAGTTGTTCTCCCCAAAAATATTTTTTGCTTTCTGTCCCAGTGGCAACACCACAGGAAAGAAAAGGAAGCAGTTCTGTAACCAGCATAAATTGTATTTACTCATGTATTGTCTTATGCATCTTACAGTGAGGGTAGAATTGGTACTTTGAACACAAACAATGTCCTTTGGAAGTGCGATTTCAGCAGCATTCAGGGTGGGCAGATTTGTGTCTATGCCTGCCAAGCATTTTAATTTGTGCCAGAGCTGTCAGTTGTGTGACACTGGGTTTGGAGTTCTTTTTTCACATAGGAAATAACCTGTGCTGGACCCTCTGAAATCCCTTCTTTTAAGTCACCAAATCACCATCTCATTTGGTTACCAGCAGGGCACATAGCAGGTCTGTCTTGGTACTGCTGGCTCTGTCTGTGCCTTCCTCTAAATAAGCCATTGTAACAAAAATTAGTTTACGTTTTTGGAGCACTGTTGCAATAGAGATCCCATGAGGACTAATTAGATGGATGCACAGGTTTATGCAATGAGTTTAATACAGTTTTAGTTTTGAAGTTAACACCAAACCTAAAATCTCTGGATGAGCTAACCTTATAACTGCCATAAATGACTCCTCTTACCTCAACAATTCACATCTTTGTCTTCATTTGCACTCTGAAGAGTGGGCAGCTAAATCTCAACACTGACCAAACATTAATGCTGTGAGGATTCAGTTGATCAAGTCACTGGTGGAACGGATAAATGGGGCTGAGAATCCTGGCCTGCTCACGGATATTTCAAACAAGAGCTGCAGGTTGGTTTTACATTAAGTAGGCTCATAAGGATGGATTTGGACAGCTAATCTTTGATTTCTGTTAATTTGTTTTTAAAATTGTACCCTCAATATTCCTGCTCTTTAGATAGGTGGAATGACAAAAATAGCGCTCTTATTGACTCACATTGTTGTAATGAAAGTAAACCCATGGTGTCTGCAGTATTCAGGTATTGTGGGAAGGAGGGCTGTGTAAACACCTCAGTTAGTGGTTTTTTTACCTGTGGTCCAGGGACTATGAATGAGAGCACTATAAAAGATAATCAAGGACAGAAAACCTATTGTCATTTGGCAAAAATTTTCAGTAAAATTGCCCATTCCTCCAGCAGAAGATTTTAGATGTATGAACGTTGAAAAGATTAAAAACCACTGACATAAAGAGGCAGTCAGACCATTACAGGCACTGAGAACAGTATATTCAGTCAGTACTATCTCAGTCAAAACATTTGAATCTATTCTTCTAATGCTATTGAATTTAATTTGGTAGTCTAAATTAAAACGCAGGAGTAAAAACTTAGTGTTTTCAATAAAGTTATATTTGAGCTTAGTCTTTGATGATAAATAAGCCATTCACTTATGTACATCTGCCAGAGCATTCACAGGAAGCATTGGGCTTAAATGAGTTGTGACCTTATGAGACAGTCTACTGTTTGGAGACTATATAGGTGACTGCTGGGTTTTGAGTCTTGACCTTTCTGTTTATACTCATCATGAATGTGCAGATACTTTTATTCATTCTGGAAAAAGGCTGTCAATCTTCACACTAATTTTAATGCCTGTGCAACGCAGAACAGTGGTGGATCTTAGCAGTAACAATCACCGACTGACTAAAATTAACTAATTCAGACTGCTATGCTAAATTGAGTATGAGCGGGTTTGTTTCAGGCTCGGCATGGAAGCACAGGTGCAGTCGATAAATAGGGACACATACGGTGCCTAAATACACTCTCACTCCTAGTGACCTCCCGGAGAAAAAGCTCTGACAAATCACTTGTGACTTTCCAGAGCTTGTCGAGCTGCTGTTCAGTTGATTCGTATTTCTCTAGACTGGAAGTGACAGGAAGAGGCACTGATACTTGTGAGCTCGGACAGGACTTGAATTCCTGTCCCAAAATCATGGTGCCTTCCAAGGACTGGCTGTGTGAACAGCACCTGATGCCTCAGGCAGGGACACAGCTTGTCAGCCTCTCTCCTTCATCACATCTTCTTCCTTATTTCTGCCACAGAAGTTCACTGCTGTTCAGCAACCATCTCAGGACCTCTTTCAGCATCTGCACCATAAAATGGGGAGACCCTTCTTCACCCTTTGCCTACCCCAGGGAGGTTCAGGTGGTCTCCTTGGAGTGCAGGCTGGGCAGGTTGGCATCCTGACATTGCTTCTGCCCCCAGAGCTGTTGAGATTCCCCACTGCTGGGAGGTCCTACCTCAAAACACCCAAATAGCAGTGCAGAATATAGCTTAAAATTATCATGACCCTGTTCCAGGTATGTGATGCTGAGGTGCCTATGAGGCTCTGCACCAGCCACCCTCTGTCTTGCTGGGACAGGGGCACAGGAAGAATTATTTTTGGTAGTCTTCAAAACTGTTCTTCTATAATTTTAACTCAGTCTAGTGCTGAATAGAAAAGGAAACTTCTACTGGGGCTTTGGTACCCTGACAGGAAAGCTTTGTGTAAGCCTAATATCTGATTGTGTGTGGCAGAGCTGCCCTGAACCCTCATTTCCCTATGGCCATGGTGTTTGTGCTGGCATCATCTGCTCTTCCCCAAAATCCCTCTCTGCTTTTGCCACCCCTTCTGCATTCTCGCTCTCTTTTTTATCCTTACTAGATGTTTTCCTCCCAAATTATATCTCCGTGTATAACTTCTTTATCAGAAAATCATCTCTGTGGTTCTTCACAGGAGCTTCCACAGAGACAGCAATTATCTGAAGAGAAGAAATAAAGAGTTTTCCTTGGCTGCCAACTTTCCAGGAGGGGTGTCAGTCTGAGCAGGGATACATAAAAGTACTTTTCAAGCAAATATAACAGATCTTTCTCTAAAGGCATATTGGCTTAAATGGGCTTCAACACTATGTATTTGGGCAATTCACCCAGAATTGCCCAAATCAATGCAAGTTATATTGCTCCTTTCTGCCATGCTAGCCTAAGTAAGCTTTTATTACCTTCTGTACCTTGCCAAAGTCATAGTGATCCCAGTCGGTACCCAGCCGTTCACTGCTGACAGCACTCTTCTGTCTGCCATGCCCTGTACAGAGAATTATGCACAAGCCGTTGCTTAAGCAGGGTGCAAAAAATACCGCTGTGAGGCAGCTTCAGAACGACTTTGCTTGCTTGTTTCTGCCAATATCCTCATCCTTGTTTGCTTTACCAATGGAAAAGGGTAAATTAAATTATAGTAAAATGTCTTCCTAAATATGCTTTCTCACTCCTCCTTCATGTATACAAGCACAGCAGACATAGCGAGAGATTATGTATCCCAAAGGAATTTGGTGCAATATTTTGTAATTCTGATTGAAATGTGTTCTGTCTAGTCCCCATAGTTTAATTTAGAACAATTAAGGTTCAGAGTACATGAGCTTGCAAAGCACATTACAAACAATGGCTGCAGAATAAACTGCAAATCAATCCACACTAAATCACCCTGAAAATCCCTGCGAACACAACAAAGAGGTCTAGATTCACAGTCCTTCAGTGCAATCTCCTCTGTCTTTGTAGCCATAAGTAGTTTGGCTTCTTCCTTTATGGAAAAATGTGATCAAATTATTCCAGTTTGGGGGGTTTTTTGGTTGTTTGTTACCTGAAATAAACAGTAAAGGATTGTCCTGTATGTGTTTATGTAAGCATATCAAATCAAGCCGCAAGAGAGAAGCCGCTGCTGTGCTCCATTCTCTGCTTTACCTTGCGATGTTTATTTCTAATGATTGCCTGGCTGCTTTTATACAGGATATAGATGAGCAGTGGGTACTAATATAATTAAACCTGATAAGAGGGTGTCCTGAATATCATGCACGTGCGTGCACAGCCTGTGTAATAGGGCTAGTACATGTCACACATCAACTTTCTGTGATTTTTACATTACCTTTATTACACTGGCTGACACACAGGTTCTCTGCTTTTATGACAGTAGCTTTTCAGTAATACTGTACCTAAAATATTATTTTAAGTGGGGTGAAGTCAGGTTAAAAAAAAAAAATGTTCCTCTGGTCTCTGCAAAGCTCAGATTTGATTTCCTGTGTGTGCAGACTGGATGCAGACAACAGTATGTGATGGTTTTTAGGAGATAGTCTCATACAGCAGATTCCCATATTCAGATGAACAGGCAGGTGTGTGTAGATTTCATTGCAATCATATGCAGCCATCAGAAAGCTGTGTTTTGGTTTGGTTTGGGCTATGAAGAGAGTGAACTTGGGTGCCTCAACCCAACAAGGGCTTGTGCATGGTCTCCTTTTCAAACCCTGGACAATAACCTATTCCTCATAATCAAAGTTCAGTGAAGGGAAATGGCTTCCAGGAGAGCTCGGTAGCCTGGCCAGCCCCAGAGCAATCGCACTACGTGACAGAAGGCAAAGCAGGAGCTATCAGAATAATTGCCTCTGGAAATGACCACGGGGGAGGGCCTGATCCAAAACCCCCACTGGTCAATAAGAGGCTACCGCTGACGTGGGCTCTCATCAGTTGTTGTATCGAAAGATTTTTTTTCTAGGACATTGGCTCTGATTTGAATGCTCTTTGCACAGAGCAACACAGACACCCAGCCACCGGACAGGGCAGAGGCTGATTTAAGGCAGCGATGAGGCTGGCATGTGGCTGATATATTCATCAGCACCTCACTAGAGCCCACACCATCTCTGTATGACCCCACAGGTCTCTCCACACTTACCTTAGTCATAATAATATCAACACTACTGATACACAAAGAAGGCAGTAAGACAAAAAGATGCTGACATTTTCCCACATGGCCATTCTGCTGCATCCTGCAGCACTCTGTGTGTGTGGAGCACTGTTCTCCATTGTGGTCAGGGAAACACGCAGCCTGTGTGCTGTCCTTGCAGACAATACAAAGGCCACCGCTTCGAGACCGCCATCCCCACAGAGCAAATGCAGGGTTTTGGATGCTGGGCCTGTGAGGTGTCCCCTATGACACTTCCCACCACTGCAGCACCCTAAACGGAGTGCAGCCCTGAGCCCCAAAGTGCCCTCGGCACATGTCAGTCACATCCCCATTGTGTTCAGCCCATTACAGGTTTTACATTTTCCAGCAAGGGCAATGTACAGCCTAGCTGAGGCCAATCAATACGCTCCAGGACCATTATCCTATAAAATGCCCACTTATTTAAAAAGGGGGTGGGGGGTACAGACCTTCAGATCTGATCCAGCTCTGTTAAAGTCAACAGCCAAACTTCCATTGATTTTCAGACGCAAAATTGTTGGCATGTGCTTTAAAATATTCACAACCCAGGAATAATAGCAACAAGCAGGTACAGATGCAACATCTTCAATCTATGTACTATGGTCTGTGTGATATTTCTGTCATTAAAAATAAACAATCAACTGTTTGGGGGAAAATAAGGGTGCATAAGCAGTTGTGCACTGCACAACTCCTCAAAGCATAGCAATAATTGTAAGGGCAAGTCATAAAACCTGGTAGGTGTTTTATTTGCATGTTCTCACACTGGTTTCTGAACCACTTTTTCCTTCCTCCTAGCTAGCACTCTGCTTGTCCCTGCTGTTGTGCTCATTAGTCTGGTTAAGCTGCGCTGCAGGATTCAGCTTGTTATTTTAAGCAAAATAATTGAATTAATCTGGGATTCCATAATTATTCCTTTTTGGGAGATAAACATATTTAATCTGAGTACAACAGTGTTTCTTAGCCTGGGAGCCCTGGATTTTAAGCAGAGCCAACAGATGATTTTCAGAGAGGTATTAGCACAGTGCTTCTATCTGTGGTGGTGTCTGTGTCATGCCCCTAATCCTGCACTGCCACTGTGCAGAAACAACAGGGAGTGCCAAACTTGTAAAGACCTTTAGGAATTAGGTAACTTCCTCCAGGGTACGAAGCTCTTCTGTCAAAGGTTCGCGGCATCTGTGGGGTTAGTGCTGATTTGTGAGGATTGCATTAACTGATTTTCACTGTCACGGTGCCACTGGTGAAAAGGGAGATGATAAAAGACTTTCCCGATGAAAAAGTGCAGCCATTTTCATTTCAAACAAGGCACTGGCATGGTTACTTTAGCCTTATGTTCACTGGGACAGCATGGATGAAAAGGAAGCATAATCATTCTGTTTTGTAGCTGTAGACATAATGTCTGGTAGCTCCTGGCAAGCCTGTCCTTGGACGCTGGATCACGGGGATGGCTGCAGAGGGGGTTCCTCCCATGTGGGTCGCATAGCTGGGCTGCTGGGCATTTCTTTGGGAGCTACTCACATGTATTGGTGATGGGGGCAAGCTCTAGACAGAGGAAAAAAGTCACTCTCGTCTCTGGAAAAGTTTCTCAATGTTCCTCTCAGTTTGGAGCCATGGGCACTCCGCTGCTCAGCTCCCTGGAGCTGCACCTTGGGGCTGTCCTTATTCTGCAGCAGGGTTTGTGAGTTCTGACTCCGTTCAGAAACATGTCTGCTCCCTTTTGCTGTTTCCCTGTAAATGCAGCGGTGCTGCAGCTTCATGGGGCCCCACTATGGAGGAAACATTTTTATCTTAACAGCCAGTGACCCAGGAGGTTTATATATATGGGAGGACACTAACCTTTGGTCTAAATATTTCATCCTTGTTCTCAGCTCAAAGAGGGATTTTTATTTTCCTCTAAACATCTGTGATATACTTCTTGGCCATTTCAGAGTCCTTCACATGTGAGACTTGAAAGGACACTTTCTTCTCTGTCAGTAGTATTTCAGATGCTTTTATACAAGAAGTAACATCAGATGACTATTCACTTGTGTCTTTTTTAATTACATCAGTCCTTGAATGAAGTGTACAGCCAGCAGGGCCCATCCTGTCTCCTAGGTGAGTGCCTTACTCTCTCAGTGAGTTGGTCAGGCTCATGACTGCTCCTGCTGCCTCCAGGGACCCTTCCAAATTGCATTTCTCAGCAGGAAGGGTGAAGAGCGATTTCTCTCCTGGCCTCCACACAAGCTTTTCCTATAGAAGAGGAGTACAGTTCAGTAGCTATGACACCCCTGTACACAAGCTTCTCAGGCAGAAGAAGAGAAATTCAGGTCTCCCTCTGCCTTAACCACAGGGTTTCTCTGGAAAAGAGGCATCACCTCTTTCTCCAGCTGTGTGAAAGGAAAGGAGAGACCAGATAGCGCAGGGGAGGCTGAGGGTTATGAAGGAAAACACAGCAAATTGAAGAGCATCCCCTTCTTGAAACCCAAGAGGTGCCAACCTGCTGAGCCTGGTCATGCCAGAGGAGCTTCTGGCAGCATGGACCTGTGGCTACTCAAACTTCAAGTTTGAAAATGAAGCTTAGGCACCTCAGAAATCAAACTACAGCCAGATATTAATTCTGAGGATGGTATTTCTGAAGTAAGGAATTTGAATTTCACATAGAACTCTTTTTGGATCAAACCTTTGACAGCTTCTAAAAGACATTGCATAAAAATTCACTTTGTTGGATTTGACAGAATTTCCACATGACTTGAGAGTGCTGCTGTGTTGGAATGGACAGAAGCACTTGTTTGAAGCTTAACCAAATATACAGATGCTCCTTTGAGCTTGGGGGCCCAAAAATATATCTTGAAACTTTTCCTGGCCTGACCTGTTCAAGCAGGAACAGAATGAGGGTCGTCTCTTAATCTTTATCTTGCCCATTTTGCTTCTTATTTCCCTTCTCTTTCAAAGTTGCATTTTAGCCAATCAATTAGAATATTCCCAAGCCATTAGTGTATCCTGAACAGGAAAGCCATGCCTACCCCTTGCCAATAAAAGCAAGAGGGCAGGGCACAATGGCAGCACGTAAGGGTCCTGGCCAGTGGCCTGTCCCTTTGGCCACCACCACAGTCTCACCAAGAGTGAGGGGCACAGGCTGGGGCTGCAGGGTCCTTCCTATGCCATGCCCAGGGTGGCAGGGCTGGTGGCTGCCAGGGCTGCTGCTGGGTAGAATACTAATTTCATAAGGGATTTATTGGAAACAAGACTTCAGATTGAATTATGGTGTAATTATGAACTGTTTTGTGTGTGCTACAAGACTGGGCAACTTGCCACTGGGCACAATCCGCTGCGCATCAAGCAACCATGGGAGAACCTGCCAGTGCTGCCAGCCCTCCCCTCTCCCTCAATTAAACACTCCTCCTGACTGCCAGTTGCATGAATTAAACTCTTTTAGCCTCATTTACAATATCATAAGAGAAGAGAGACAGGCTGAAACCATCAAACACCCTCAGCTTTCAGCAGCCTTATTCCTGCAATGACCATATGCTTGTGCACAGTTGTCTTTCTCAGCTGATCTGATACAGAATTAATTGACACTCAGATTTTAGCTTTAACATACCAGCTGTTAGCTGTAAAACAACAATCAGGGCCACTCTTTCTTTTACAAAATGTACTAGCTACCTTAAGGGTCTAATTTTTTTGACAGCTGTGAGTGATTGCTTATGCTTATATGATCCAGGCATGATTTTAGATGAAGTTGAAATACTGCTAAATGTGCTGCTTAGAAAGACACACCCCCCTCTTTTCCTTTTTGGCAGGATGATGTTTGGCAGTTGGCAGAGAGACAGACATGGAGTCAAAAGATAAAGGATGAGTTGCTGTGATGGTGGTGTGAGGCAAAGGACTGGATTTTTAGCCAGGGAAATCCTGCCATGGCCCACACTGTTTCTGGCTCCTTCCAACAAGCACCCTGAGTCTATGAATACCTGGGAAACCTTGGACAGCTTCTCAGCTGGTATGATAGAGCACGAGTGATTTACCCCAGCTGGAAGAATGGGTTTGAATTTGGCAAACACATTTAACAAAGAGTGACTGCTCTTAAAAAGCAGTTGTATCACAGGATGAACTAAGCCACACGGGCATAAATTGGACTGGGAAGCTGGTTTTCACAGTAATTGGACATCTCACATGGCCAGCCAGCTTCTAAATTCGGGCACCTAAGTCTCGACCCATTTGAAAACATGATATTTCTTCTGTCTTTTGTTTTTGCTGATCTTTCATCCTGCTTAGAATTATATTTTTCTGTGCTTTTTAATAAAATGAGTTAAATAATTAATGCCACAATCCAATAACTGATTATAGAATTTTTTCAGAATTGCATGTAGCACTGTTCACATACTAAATCTTTCTGATTAATGACTTTCAAAGAAGGCTTGTTACATCCATAATGTAAAAAAAGTAGAGGGATGTAAGGCACTGAAGTAAAATTCTAAATACCTTTAATGAACAGTAATTTATTTTATTTGATAAGCTTGATTCTTCATGTGTGTGTAGGAAATACTAACACAGAAGAAATATTCAAAGGAAACTGCAGATAGAAGCCTTCTCTTCCATACCCCCCTGAAATCTAGTTTATGTCCATAGGTGAATTGCTGCTGTGAAGCCACTGCAATTTGACTTTGTACAAAAAGGGTCATTGAACAGAAGGTCAGGCAGCTGGCCATTTCCATTTCAAAGATGCTATCAAAAGGCCAAGAGGCAGTTCATCCAGCAGCCCTTTAGCAAACAAGATTTTCTCCTTTCTCATTTATGATATTTTTTATGCTAAAATAGTTTATAGGCGGCTGAGAAAAGGGCCTTGATTCATTTTCTTCGGAAGGAAAGTGGACTAAGTGGAGCTTGGGAAGGACTTTGGTTCAAAAAATCAGAGGAGCTTTTGAGTAATGAGGAGCCATTTGGTGTCCACTTATCAAGAGCCTGGCAGTAAGGCAATAAATCATTACAGGAACTCTCCGCTTCAGCTGAAGACAATTGGAAAAGGTAGCTCTTTTATTACAAATTATGGCTTATCGCCTCCTTAATGGCAGGCCTCAGCTTTATGAATACTTGAGCTTATTAATCAAGATAAACCAAACAACTTGAGAAAAGTTTGGGGCTCCTGCATGCCAACATGCCATCACGGAGTAAAGGCCACCGCAAGGTTTGCAGTGCTGCCTGACAGCTGGAGGCTGCCAGTTGATGACAGCTCAAATGATACTGGTTCTTCTGGGATTAGAGAATTGCCCCTCGCCAAAGAGCAGCTAAAATTTGCCCATTACAGTGACTGAAAAATAGGCTGTTCTTCCTCCAGTACTTAGTGCACGCGTGCAGTGGGACAGACCTACCCAGAGGTCCTCACCAGCATCTTGCCCAGGATGGTGGCTCTTGTGAAAATAGCCCTGCTCAGTCAGTAGCTTAGTTGGTCATTTTAAGAAAAAGAAACATCTTGCTCTCAGGGAAAAAAAATGCTCAAGAAAATGTAGGTCCCATATTTTACTCTACATACCATGCTGCTTGTTATCCCAGAGAGCTTTTACACTGCCTCTTCATGGATTTTTTTTTTTTTTTCACAAATACAAGGAGGGAGAAGGCTATCTTAGCAGCTTGCTTTGGAACTGAAACGTCAGGCTGCTTGTGTGTCCCTGGCTCCACCATGCATCCTTTGGCAGGAGCAAGATGCAAATATTGGAATTTCTGAAGATCAAATAAAACAACCTTTCTGTAGAATCAGTGTGAGAATTTGGGGCTTCAGAAACCCATTTTTTATCAATGGATAGAATGAAGGATCATTTATGGGACAAATTATGAAAGTGAGCCTGCACTGCAAACAGACTCCTGACCCGTGCTTGGGCTTGTGCATGCAAAACAACTGATAACAGCCCAAAGCTCTAGAGAATCTTTGGTCATCCTGCCAGCCATTGCCAT
This sequence comes from Psilopsiagon aymara, assembly GCA_024733675.1. Classification (NCBI taxonomy): domain Eukaryota; kingdom Metazoa; phylum Chordata; class Aves; order Psittaciformes; family Psittacidae; genus Psilopsiagon; species Psilopsiagon aymara. The sequence goes on from JANRGW010037201.1 coordinate 67,205, forward strand.
GTCAGAGATAACTGAGTGAGCTCACAGCTTCCCCACCAGCACAAATATTTTTGGAGGCATGTCAGTGTAAGTTCAAAATATATCATTGTAAAATGTTTATAAAACATTGAGTTGAAAATCTATTGATATATATGTGCTGTACCAATACATCCTGATAATAAGAATGCTTCATCACAGCAGGTCAATATTTATTGGAGTAAATCAACCCCTTGCCAATGTGGAAGTGAAGGTGTCCGTTACCTGAAATTGGAAGAGTTGTATATTCAATTATAAAAACTAACAAGTGAAGGCTTTAGCTACCATACAACAACATCACCCCATGGACTTGATGGAGCTGCATCAGTTTGAATCAGGTAAGTCCAGTCTTTAGAGCCTTATCAAAAAATCTGAGGAGGGCTTGAATGGCCTTTGTGCAGCATAGGTACACATGGTGGTGCAGGCAAGAATGCAGTGGGCAGAGCAGTCCTCTGGCACACAGCAGAGGAGGTGTGACCCACCACTAGTCCATTGAGCAGCCCTCAACCTGCCCTCTGCCTGCCCCCCACAGCAGTGCCCCCCAGCACCCAGAGGCACAGTAGTGTGGTTTGGCAAGCCCTCCTGTAACGTGTATGGAACACGTGAGGCTCCATGGCCAGAAGCAGCATGCAAGTGGAAGATCCTGGTCCTTTGAGCAAACCTCTCCCAGTGCTCAGTGAGCACTGCTGCCAGTGCATCCTGCTGCTGCTGGGCTCCAAATCACTGCTCACATCCAGCAATGAGATGCATCCCTCAGTGGAGGGTGGCTGAGAGCAGGGATGTGGTAATGGAGCGCTGGGAATGGCTGCACAGAGAGAAATGAATAAATATATCCTATTATCCCTCCATAGCTTTATCCCTGTTAACAATATTGATTGTGGAAAGTGAAGGTGAAGTATATGATTTTAAATACAGCTGTTGCGAGTCATAATTCAAATAAGGACATTTCAAACATGTCTGAAGCATGGCAGCAGCAATCAGCAGCACGGGGCCATGTGAAAATATGGCCACTAACAGTAGTCTGAAAAGCATAAGGCAAATTGCCAGTTACAAAGAGCTGGAAGAACACCACAGCTCGCTGTGTTTTCCAGAGTGGCCAGTGATGAGTTTTTCATTATGTCCTTTGGAGAAGGAAAAGCATTTCCCAGCGGCTGGTTTCTCCCATGTCTTTGCCCTACAAGCCTGGCTGCCACGGCCTCCCAAGGCTGCAGAGAAGGGACGCAGTGCCAGAGGCAGCACTGCTTCCCTGGAGGTACCCTGCCCTGTGCCGCTAATGACACTGCCCCTCTCCTGGCAGCAGCAGCAGCTGATGCTGCTATTGTTTGTTCGACAATAATACAGATTTTAGACTTACTAGTCATGGAAACATTTTTCTTCTTCCTTTCCTAACACAGAATAAGCTACTTTGACACCCCAGGGACAGGCTTAGGCACAGCTCTGCAGTGGGTTTGGTGCCGTGGCAGTGAACCTGTGACCCCTAGCTCTGCTGTGGACATGCAAGTAAATTCGCAAGGACCAAAGGTAACTCTGGGGCTCTGCATTTTCTGCTCATCGGCTCTGCTTCAGCATCACAGCTACATCTTGTGCCTTCAGACTGAGCTCAGTTTCCACTTGCCAGGAGGTGAATGAGGAAAAATGTCAAGATCTGCAGAAGTAGCTAGACCTCAGAGTGCTGCTTCCCCCACCGGGGTGAAGAGCAGGGCTCCTCTGGGGTTGTTCACAGCAATTATAAAGTGAACAATGTGAAAATCCTCCGGAGTAACTCAGCAGCTCTGTATTTGCTTTGTAAGTGCTGGAAATTGTGCTCAGGTGTTTCAGAGGGGCTTCCAGGCAACCCTAAGTTGTGACTTGTTATGGTGAGGGTATGGTGGTTGGCATTTAGGTAAACCACCAGCTCTACAATATCTGAAGGTATTGAGAACATCAGACTGTCACATCTAAGGCATAATAATGTTTCGTCCTTAAAGTTCAACTGTGGGGTTTTTACCCGTCAAAGTCTATGGGAGTTCTGTTGATGGTGCCATGCTTATGTAAAAATACTACTGAAGAGGGAATCATTTTGAGATTTTGTATTTTAAAAGTGTAAAACACAAAGGCCTTCATTTCTACAGAGCAATAACATGTCAGAGATTCATGGACTTATAACCAAGGATCTATACCAAAAACCTGTAAAGGGAAAAGCTAACAAAAGTTGTGAGAAAAGGTCAATGAAGCTGTACAAAAGGGTAAATATTCTGATGGTTTCCTCTCAAATGCATTGATATTAGGTTCAGAAAGAATTCTCCAGGTGCGTCTGGTGCTCAGTTTTCCAAGTAAATACTGGTTACGTCTGCTTTTAATCTGATGTTGTAAGGCAACTGGCTGAAGGGCTGAGCAGTTTGTGAAATTTCACCTGAAATTTGCCATCCCTTTCAGTGTGAATTCATCCAGGCTGCAGAGCTGGAACAATTGCTATTTCATTGTATAAAACAAGAACATTAAACTTGACAGCAATTCCAGGACATAAAATTTCAGCAAAGCTGTGGAAGTGGCAGGGCAGCTATCTTCGACCTTTGGTCCATCATAAATGGCGAAAGAGATGTTTGTCTGAAAGGGAGAAAGTATCATGCTTCTGGAGGCTGCTGATGCTTTACTAACGTGGCTGTGCTCCTCCAGCACTGCCCTGTGGGGCTCACGCATCCAATAAGGAGGTATACTGGGTGGTGTAAAGGGTGGAAGGGACAATTTGAGGCAGAGATACCAAAATAGGTCTGCACCAAACCCTCTTGAGGGAGACAAGTGGGAAGAGCACCCTGATTAGACGTTAGGTGTATAAACTATACTGAGGAATCAGCATGAGATGTGTCATGGGTTCAGCAGTAGCAGTCATTTTTCTCCTTCTCGGTAGCTGGTACAGTGCTGTGTTTTTGACTTGTGGCCTGAGA